>CAEFZY010055354.1:0-22540 GCA_903066815.1 Brachyrhaphis roseni | reverse complement strand
ATGTACAAGTTACACCTTTTGAATGCAATTACTGAAATAAATCAAGTTTTTCAAAATATTCTAATTTACTGGCTTTTACCTGTATATATATTTTGGCATGCATACCGTCTCACTATGTTGGGTGACATAGGATTCTGAATTTGCCTTTCCCCCATTTCTCCCAGCGGCCACCTTTAATAATAATGTACTATTCCCTTCTGAACCAATCCTTCTATTTAAAGAGATTTTAAGGGTAAAATGTGTGAGAGAAATGTGGCTTTTACTTTTTCTCATATCCTATTGATCCAGTTTGATCCTTTTCCGGCCTATTGTTGACAGCTAAACGGCTCCACTCTCTGAGCTGCTTCATTCAAACAGCTGGACTGCTGCGGCTGCTGTTTGCTGTCAGGGGAAGCCAGACTTTGGCATAGGAAGTGAGTGCATGAGTGCTGAGGGTTTGTGTACAACATACTACCTAGTGCTGCTTTTCTCTATGTGGACACCTGCTTTAAGATGTGGTGTGTATCTCATTACCTGCCTGTGCTTAACACTCTGTGCTCCTCATCGTTGTAGCCTTCCGTGTTTTTTGTCTGTTTTTGGTTTTGTTACGATAAAATGGCCCATTTGTTTATATCACTGGTCATCCCCATTTCCCCACCCCCTTTTAGCCCATCAACTTTTTTTTAATTTATTTTTTTAAATATTTTGATAAAAAAAACAACACTTTGACTACGTATATTGCCTCAGTTATTCAGTTAGTCGAAGCTTTCTAAACTGATTCTAGTAGGGGTCATTATAAAGTTAGCATCAGTCTTGTAAATGTGATGAGAAGTTTTTGTTTTATTTTGTTTAGGTTTTTTTTTCCTGTGAACATTACACATTATACACATCTGTTCTATGTTGCCTTTATTTGCTGATATTTTTTTATTTCAAATTGAGGAAAGATTGCTTGTTAATATAATTTTACAATAACTTATTTCACTGTGTGAGTTTTTATTTGGGCTGAATGTAGATAATGTGCTGCAGACGTATGGAGGTGCATCTTAAGACATTAGGAAACCATCGTAAACTTAATTTGTTTTGGTGATTCATTTCAAGGGGTGATACTGATATAAATTCAAAACTATATAAAACTACAAGTGTAGAACATACCAAATGTTCATTTCTAGTGATTTTTATGGTTTTGAAACTAGCAGAAACCCAAAATGCAGTTTCTCAGGAAATTTGAATGATCTATAACATGAATATTGATATGCGATTTTAATAGCCTGCAGAATATTGTGGTGACTAGATGGTTGTACTGCATTGGAGGTGTTGACTTGGCTGTATCCAAGATGGCACTGCATGATATCAGGATGATCTACCATTGCTAATATACGATTATGATAAACCCACATTTTCTTAACAATTCTACAATGTTTCCACTGCTTTCTGTGAGTTTAAGCATCTCAGCCATTAACCAATCATCCAGTGAAGGTTTTAGTTGGTGTCCATTTAAATAATCATATTTTACTGAGGTCAAATTGATGATGTTCTATCGAATATTGCATCCAAGCAGCAATGATGTCTGGGATACATTTTGCAGCTCTAGCTCAAGTATATTAATGGAAAGTTGAGTGGAAGGAAAAGGTTAAATAAAAAGGGTGTGTGTACTGCAGTTGGAGTCATTGCCTCAACACAGAGACATGGGTTACAACTCGTACATTCCTCGTTAAGCCCCTACTGAACCCGAGACGACATGAAAAGTGATTAAGTAGAAAGGTTAGACTTTTGCTCAATTCTGAAAATGTTCTTTTCTTCCAGATGAAAGGACATTTTATATTTATTGGAAAATCAAGGTCCCAGAATCTGTAGACAGAGTGGGGAGGCAAAGATTTCAGCAAGTTTCCACTTGGCAGTGATCCGTGATGTTCTCTGGTGTTGATCCTCTTTGTTGGTCCTCTGTTGTTTTTTGCTTTTTTAAAATTCCAAAGTCAGCGCAGTTATCTACCAGGATTTCAAACCACTTAATATTTCTTTCTGCTCTCAAGCATTATAGAGGTGCATACCTTTTTTATTGTCGTCGAAGAAAAAAGTTTCAACATCTGCTTTGATGACTGTGGTGTTACTGTGATGGACTGACCAGCAAACTCACCTGTATTGTCAAGAGGAAGCTGAGAGACACCAAAACCAACCAATCAGATGAACTGAAGGCTGAGATAAAACAACCTGGGCTTCCTGAACACCTCAGCCGAGCCAGAGGCTGATCTCATCCATGAAGCCATGAACAACTGATGAAAAACTTCATGCAGAACATCTTTTCAAGTAGGACCACATTTTTCTATTTTAGATCCTTTTTTTTTTTTTTAAAAAAAAGACCATTAGTTTTATGTGGTAATTCTAAGTTTCTGAGAAACTGAATTTGGGGTTGCTTATTAGCTGTGTCAAAACTAACTGAAATAAATATTTGACATACAGTATCATGTAAAGGAATAGTTGAATTTCTCTTCAGATTGATTTACTTAAACTAACTTTGATGTTATTCTAATTTGAGATGCGTCTTCTAGTGTGACGACAGCTTTAACAGTAGATATAAATCAACTATTGAGTTATTGTAGCTCTTTTCTGAACCTTTAATGAACTCCCTCGGTGTCTGCTTTAAAGCCTGATGCTGCAGGCGAAACCACCCCGTCAACTGGAGGAAATCCTGGACTGTGGAATCCTTTGTGACGGAGGAAGTTCTTCCTCATCAGGTATGGGCTCATCAGAGTTCGGTGTGAGAAAGGCAGAGGTGGGCTTTGTTTTTGTATCCATCACAGATTGGCCGCACAACATTACGTTTAGACCTACAGATTTATTGAACAGGGTTTTTAAAATCATGGAATGGAAAAAGATAAGCATATAGATTATTTCTATATGCTACAATGAAAGCTTGGTAAAAACTGATTTACATTCTTTATAGTATTTTTCATCAATTCCACTGTATCTCAACAGTAAGATGAATCATTGGTGTATACATTCAAACCTTTTAGTGGTCTCCACAGCCACTCAAAAGCTGCTCTCTTCTATGAGTGTGGATGCTGATGTCACACTTTTAAGTGACCCGTTTGACAGTCCCTACACTGCCACCGTCTGGACAACTTGTGTAAAATCATACATACATACCTAAAACCTGCATACCTGGCAGCCACTCTGAATTGCTGAACACTTAGGAACATTTTGCCAGTCCTGTACTTACAAATAAAACTAATTAATTGTGTGGAAAATTGCAATTAATGAACTGTCCAGTTAGGCAAACATCATGTGTCACTAGCTGTATTTTATATTGTGACTAAATCCCTAAACGGCAATAAATGTTGCAAAATTACAACTTAGATTATTTTTTTAATTAAAAGAATGTTTGCAAATTAGTTAAGTAGAGTTTAACAGAATATATTTTTATTATATAAACTTGAAGTGTAGTACGTGATATAAAGAGTAATGAAGATAGAGAAGCTATTGATAAGTACAGCAAAAAATGAAATACAGTTGGAAAATGACAGATTGGGATTCACTACATGTGATGGTGATGCTAAAGGAGCTTTGCCAGGATTTGCCATTTTGGTTTTGAAACTCAAACAAAAGTAAAATGGCAGATAAAATTAACTTGTTTTTGCAAGGATGTCTTGTTTGCACTGTAAGACTTTTATTGTAACTAATTTCATTGATTAATTCCTTTTTGTTCAGTGTCGTAGGTCATATTTTTGCTGTTTGGGTAGAAATGTTTGCTTGGTTTAATAAGGGAAGACAGTGTATGGTCTGAAGATTAAACCAGGAGCTGAATGAGGAAAGAATGAAGCCAATATGTTAGGAACAAGTTAATGTATTTCTCGTTTTTCAAAACGTCAAACAATATTAGTGAGTATCAAACGATGGTATTGTTTTTCACTATACATTAAATGTCTAAAAGGCATATTGTTCACTTGATTGGACATGTGAAACTAAAAGGTATATAAAAATAGGCATTTTTAGGGGGCGGTTGGGTTAAACTTTATTTTGTAGAAATTAAGTAAAGAATCCTGTGTGAGATCATCACAGTTCACATACATGATTCAGACGTTCATCCATAGTACAAGAAATGCAGTTTTTAAAACTGTCTTTGAAAACTGTGATGACCGATAGGAAATAGATATTTAAAAGTCAATTGGTACAAATTTACTCTTGGTTTTCGGTCCAAGATTAAAAACAGACGCACATTTTATGTAACGTACAAACTGCCCCCTGGTGGACTAAAGTAGAACCTGCATGTCACGCAGGGACTCGGAGCAGGGAAGAGAGGCTGCTGGTCTTCACATTTCAAGGTCCAAGTTTGTATCCAAACAGGACAACTGTTGGGAGGTTCTGACGGCATTCTGGTTCCTGTCCCAACAAAAGGAAGTCAGCCGGGTTGAGCTGCTGTGGGCCTGCCTTCACAGGATGTGAGCTGGCTGGGCCAGAGCCAAACACACTCAGACCAAACTTAGAGCTACACAGTTTTGTGCTGTCAAAGCTGCGAGGACATAAAATATGTTTTTATCATATCCATAAAAAAAATGTCATCTTATAATAATGTAGTGTTCTTGGCCTCACAGAATGAGCTGAGACACATAAAGCAAAAATGTGACCTTTTATTTTGCTCAAACTATTGTATTTTATAGCAAAATATATGGAAATTAAGCAAAAATACTTCAGCTTTCTAATATTTTGATATCGGTAATAAAGGGTGTTTTTCTGTGCTTCTTCCCCTGATTCCAGGCGAAACAGATATGCACTTTGATATGCTATCAAAAGCAAACACTTGTTGCATAACAGCAAAAGTGCTGAATGCAGGAATCAGCTGAGATAAGTCTGTTAAGCAATAACCAGCATAACAACCCGAATGTGGCGCTTCACAACTCAAACTTGCACATCTGCATAGAATTAGACTGCTGATAACAAACACCCTGTTGTATTGTTATTGCCTCCAGACAGTCAGCACTTGGAGAGCCTATCTGTGAAGCAATAAGTCCTCTGTGAATTTGCAGCAGTCTTTTTCTGTTCCAGTAGGCTGGTGACAGTGACTCACCTGATACTAGGACCATGCAGCTAGTTTCTTCGAGTGGGCAGTATTGTGGGAAACTAACACAATAATCGAGGCAAGATTAAAGCATATACCTCTAGTTAGTTTCTATCAGGGTTTATTGCCCGGTTGATCGACAGTAATTTGCAAAAGCATGTATAGTCACTAAACTTTTCCATATTGTCAGGAATTAATGCAGTAGAACATTACTGAACAACTTGAAGAATGTGGAACACAGCGGTCAGGTCAGTGATAAAGTCGTTATGAGGCCAGGTTTTATCTTAAGGGACTTTCTGTTACAACAATGGTCAAAAAAATAAGAAGAAAGTCATAGGAAGACATACTGGAGTTTTTGGTTGACATGTCAACACAAACCTAACCTGAAGACATCATCCCATGCTGAAACATGGCAGTGGCAGCATTGAGTTGTGCAGAAGATTTTTTTCAGGAGAAACAGAAACCAGTCCATTTGAAGCATGCCACAGTTTTAAGGCTTCAGTTGTTAAAGGTTTTGAAAACCATATATGCCTTTCCGGTTCACAGTTATCCACTACCTTTTTGTTGGTTTATAACAAAGTCCTTACAAATGTATCATGATATCTTCAGTGTCACAACAAGGCATGTCTGGATTTTCCCCATGGAGCTCTGAAACCCAATTATAGCTAAGCAAAAGACGCGTGATGAGTGGATAAATCCTTACTTAAATCTTTGATTTTTATAGAATATACTGGTGTGCTGACACTGACTGGAGAAACAGAAAACAAATTAGCAGTTGATGTTTTAAATTTAAGACACCAGCTCCGTCCTACCAAGCTTTATAAACAAATTCCAAGCTGACCGTTCTCGTGTTTCACCTCATCTGGTCACAGATCCCAGCGGTTTCATCTGCGGCCGTCACTAAGAAACACAGAGCTGAGGTTGAGCTAAGAACGTATATATGAAAGTGGCAGGGGAGCCTGGGAGTGACAACGGACCAAAGGAATTATAATAGCTGTCGTTATTCAGTGGTAAATGCCATAGAGGCATAAGTTCACATAGCGGTAACAGTATTTTGATTCAGGGCCATTAAACAGTTAAAAACACAGTCAGATTAGCAGATTCCAATCAGCTGCAGTCAAACAAAGCATTTTCAGCAACGGCAGCTTTCCCGAGAAAAGTCTGGTGGAGCGATGCATTTCAACTTATTTCATCTTCTGCAGGACTGAACGCACCTCCAGAGGATCGTAGCCCGAAGGCCCCATTTTGCCCTGCAGAGAAAGAGAGAAAGCATTACAGCTGCGTCATAGCTAAAACCTTTAACTTTCACCGAAGGCAGAAGCAGATCAACAAGTCGTCACGAAGCACGTCTTTGGCAAGAGATCTTTCCGTTTTGATGTTATCAACAATATTACTGCATACCAAGAATTCTTCTTAAGCGTCTGTTTTTTTTCACTGGTCCTAATCACGCAATGCCATGTGATCAGGGCGAGGAGAGCCACACATCTACTTAACTTCGGCTTCGGTAGTGGCATGACAAAAGGAGGAGCTGCACAGAATGTTCTCGTCTTAGAGGATATTTTGGCTAAGCTCCAAATTCCCCTCGTGTCTTTTCAACACAAGGAGGTTGATATTCAATTTTAGATTCCTGGAAAACCCTCTAGCGCCTGTACTGACTTCTGCAACAACAGCTATTTTAAACAATAGAAATCACACTTGTTTGTGTTTTTCTTGGTGTTTCACTGCGTCTTGGTGATAATTCACATGAAAAATGACCACCTACTTTATTCATGTTTACTTTGTACAACTTTCAATCATATATTGTGTGTGATCATTGCATTTTATTTGCATCTACATGTACCAGCTGTTTAAGTGTCACACATGTCAGCTATTTCTGGTGCACGAGGTGCAGAGCTCCCACCTTATAAAGGATTTTTCCAGTCTGTAGCACATACAGCCTCTCAGGTTGGGCAGCATACTTGATGGCTGAGACATTACTCATCTCATCCACCACCACAGGACACAGAGGGTCATTCTGAAGCAGGATCTGTGCTGCAGACAGCCTGTCCTCGAGGCTCCGGTGCTCACTGATGTCAAAGTTGTTGCCAAAGGACCACCCATCTGAGACACACACAGGTGATTCCATTTAAATCATAAAGACTGCAGCAGGACATAAATGAGGATCATAAATGCTTTTACAATATGTTCCAGGAGTTACAACCTAATTTCGGTACTTTAATGTTTCTGATGTTAGCTAGGATATAAAATGTCGAAAGACGTAAAGCAAGCAGGGATCTGTCAATCAAAGTTGCAATCGCATACTCCAGTATTTCCTATGCATTTAAAGTACAAAATTAGCACTTTATAAACGTGAGGTCAAAGGCAAATAATACACATTTGTTCTTTTTATTTTCTGTTTTTGTATTGCCTTGTTGGTGAAAATGTGATATATAAATAAAATTACCTTTATCTTTACCTTACAAATTAAAATCTAAAAATTACGTGCCTTCTTTGCATTCTGTCCCACCCAGTCAGAACTTTGTGGAACCACTTTTCACTGCATTCACAGCTCCAAGTCTTTAGGAGAATGTCTCCACCAGCTTTGCACACATGGAACTTGAAGCATTTGCTCATTTTTGTAAGTGAAATAGCTCAATTCCATTCAGATTAGGAATTATGTTTTCACGTAAAACCAGGGTGGACAGCTGTTGTCCTCTAGTAAATATGAGAACCCTACAAGAACAAACACTTGTGATTTATTTATTTTTTACTTAGTGTATCAGAATTAAGTGGAGTGCGTAGAAAGCCCATTTTTTATATTTTAATTGTAAATCATCATATTCCTGCAACTTGTGTACTACTTTATGTTGGTCGATTACATAACAGCACATTGAAGCGTGTGGCCGGAGGCGTGAGAGTGAAGGAACTGCGCATGTGTATAAGGTACAAGCCAAATCAATCACTGTACCCCAATAACTTCCTCGTGGATGATGTCACGTGAGTCCGCGCTTTCTTAGACTTCACGTACCTGTTGAATGGGCCTCGGCGACGTAGACCACGAGAAAGTCCGCCACGTCCCCGAAGTTCCTGACGAGCTGCTTGAACTCGTCCAGCTTGAACATAAACGGGGGTCAGGTGCAGCTTCCAAAACTCAACACCAGCGGTCTGTTGCCTGCAGATAGCAGGCAGCGCAAATCACAGCGACTGAGAATAAAGGCGGTCACGGACGCATGCATGTCAGGGCCAAAATACGCACCTTTGAGGTACTTGAAGATGCTGGTTCTCTCCCCAGACATGCTGACCACAGGTGAGTCGGGAGCTTCTCCTCCAACAAAAGCCTCTTGTCCCAGTGAAAGCCACATAGTCTTAGAGGCAACTTTAACAAATGCAAGCGATCCATAAGTCAGGCCCCAATCCTCGTAGGTAAACTTGGGATTCTGGGTCATGGTAACCTTCTCTCCCATTTTCAGGATGAGCTTCCTGGCGAGGTTTGGCGAGAGGACCTTTAAAATGTTGAGGATGACGCTCACAGCTATAATATAGCAGAACATGCATAACGCTGTTAAATAAACGAACAACTTTTGCAGAAACATTGTCTGCAAAAGCAGATAAAACCCCGTCGTCACTGCGACACTCGGCCCCCGTCCTGCACTAACAAACTCTGCCTGTTACCTCACACTTTCATAACCGATGCCTTCATGGACTCTCTGCATGCTCGTATTTTCTAGTAACGCAGAGAAAGCACCGAACCGTCGCGCCGAATCTAAGCCATACAGAGAGCAACTTTCTTCGCTGTAATAAAACTCATGTAAAATGTCTGAATTATAATTTGTTGCGTTAAAAAAAAAAAAAAAAAAAGCCGAGCTGTGTTTAGGTGGCATCTCGTGAAGTACACCGCTGCTTCCTCTTTTGTATTTTGAGGAAAACTAAACGAGACGTTGAAATGGGAAATCTCTAAAAACTGGACACCGGATTAGTTTAAATAGAAACTTGATGAGTGAACCTAAAAAAACATAGAAAGATCTCCGCAAAGCCTAATGTTTTCACTTGAGGTCAGCCTAAGAAAGTTAGGCGGACAGAATTTTATTTTATTTTTTCTTATTTGAACTAAAATATAAGGATATTAAACATGACTGGTATATAAACCCATAAAAACAAAACAAATTATATGAAACTACATAAAAACAATAACAAAAAAAGCTTTTTTTTTTTTGAAAGTAACAATCCTAAAGTAAGAAAGAAGTTTGAAACCTACCATTAACTTACTTTTGAAGCATACAACAATAACAATCCATAGTATCGCCAATAAGGTAATGTTATCAGAATGTGTGTTAAACAAGTCACTTTTAGGTGTTGCTGTCTAAGTATGTGAGTATAACTTTAGATAAATCTTCATTAAACATACTTTAATAAATACATGCTTTCATAAAGCCCTTTAGATACCGAAGAAACAAGATCAAACCTTTGAAATGGGTTGTCCTCTGGTGAATAATGCAATTTTATAGTAAAACTTCACAAAATTTACTCTAAAACCTTTTGGAGTGTGCACAAATACATTATATAATCTATTTATGATTGTTTCTCAAGATGATGTACTGTGTATTAATCATGCACAGTGGCTGTAGAGCAGTTTGTCTCTAAATGCATTGAGGTGGTAAGAGCTTGACAATTACAACGTATCTGTCTTCCAGCTTCTGTTTTCCATTGTAGTACTTGACCACGCTAAAGCAATACAAGCTTTAATATGGGGTATTTTATTCATTCCAACAATAAAATCATCCATATACAAATGGCCAGCATGTGACAAATCTAATCAGATACAACAAAATCATAGGACGAGATAACAAATTGTATTTCTGCAGTTATCATTATATTTTATTAACATAACAGTCAAATTGCACTTTGAATTCGGATATTCTGACTTCAGAGTACAGATTGCATAAAGTAATATACCTCACTCATTAGACAGACTAGATTAAAGTTAGATGTTGCTAATGTACAAGATGTGCTGTATTACTTTAGCTGGAATCAGAAGCTTTTTTCATTGCCAATCTTGACTGAATAAGCTTTGATATTTTTTTACTCTTTGCTACCAAAATCTTCAGTGCCTATAAGAACCAAATCTGTCCTACTTGCCATTTAGTACAATTTTACTTTCTAGACTGAATACATCATGTTCTGCTATTATAATGGACATATTCAACCTGAACTAAACTAAACAAAGACAGTAACAAACAACATTTGGAAACAACAACAGAAATATGGTTTAATGTATTACACCGGGCTGCACAGAGGATATTTGAGGGCTCTCATAGCCACACAAAGTCTTGTACCAACTTTTAGCCACATGGTCAGATTTATCTATGCCTGATTACTTAAAGAAAGTAGATAAAATCATCAGAACCATTCAGACTCAGAACTTCATCTTTGAATCTTATGGCTGCTTTCTAAGGCTGAAATGCAGGCATTATTCTTTTAATATCTAGGTCTGACATGAAGCTCTGGCAAGTTAGGTGTGTTAACACAAGAGAGATTAACATTTAGTGCCCCATCACTAATCTTAATTTAAGGGAAAAAAATATGTTAAATAAATCTTACATTTATTTGGCATGTTTAAAGTAACATGTCAAATAATCTAAATTAATAACACTAATTCAAACTGTACCTGAAGGCAGCACAAATACTCCCCATGTAGTGCTTTATTTTACATCTGATAACGCAGGTTAAGCTGCTCTCAGAAAACGCAGGCTATCTGTGTTACACTGACTCATATTGCAGGTGATTTAACATCAGCTTTTTAGTGTTTATTATTCCTCATAATCGCCACCAGATGGCGGCGCAGAGCCATATCTGCTCGTTGAAAAATGCAGACTCAAGACATTCATCGATGGCAAGATGAGACAAAATAAAATTAGTTCGATTGTCATCTTTCTGCAGTGAGTATGTTTAACGAATATATTTTACAGGAAAGTAACCTAAGTAGTTTATATATATATATATATATATAAGTTAATACACTCTTCCCTCCTTAAGCTCTTTTTGAATTGAACCAAACTAAGTCTTTAAAAAAAAGTCGATATATTAATTTTAAAGAACTACTTGGGAAATGTAGGTTTTCAAAGAAAGCCCGAAGTTATTCGGCTTTTTATTCTCCAAGCAGAAGGTTTGGGCGGTAAAAAAATGGCTGAACTTTCCGCTGGCAAAAAAAAGAGAAGAAGGTAAAAAATAAACTTGAAGTGGAAGAATAGAAAGAGACAACATCAGTAGTTTGACTGCCCACCAACAATGTAGCATGAAGTTATATGAAGATATGCATCTTATCATAATTAGTACAGCTGCTACAGCTTCCTACCCAGATCTTATCCTCCCACAGAAACGCGCACCCAGACCTTATTGGCGCTCCTGAATCCTGCAGACCAGCGCAGCGACCTGTCAATCTGACAGAAGGAGAACAGCAGAATGGGATGCTGAGTGACTGAAGACGGTGCTATGGATCAGGCTTTCAGACGCTCTCCTGTTCAGTTTAACATGCTATTTAAACTTATTCTGACCCTTATTAAACGACTGAATAAGGTATATTGCCGCACTTTCCTTTCATTGTTTTTTATTTGACTCGGCTAAACCATTTTGACTGGCTGTATTTGAGTTTTGGAACGATTGCTGAGATTTATTTTCTTTGCTACGTCCGTAGGGAATGTGAAGAAGCGGCCACGGGTTGCACGGGGAAAGCCGACTGATCGATGCACCGCTCCTCAGCGCAGGTAGGGATGGTGAGCCGCTGTCAGACCCAAGCCTTCCCGGACATCACCGGCTTGACGCTCTCGGTGTTCGGCGGCAAGGCGGAGGAGATGTGCGCGCGGAAAGGCTTTGGATCGCAGATCTACAGGAACTCCAGCGACTCTCACGGCATGAGCTCCGCGTGCCCGAAGCGACTCGTCGCTCAGTCCGAGGAGAGAGCGCATCTGACGGCCAAAAGTGCGCGCTTGTGCCTCCCTCTGCCGCCACTCCAAGGTAGGCTCATTCAGCGCGAGCAAATGTTACAGGGATGCTGAAGTGATTATTTATGGCAGTGGCGCCTGAAAACAATTCAGACGCGTTTAGGTTGCAATTGTATCATTTCAAATGAACCAAATTTGATTATTGGATTTGAACTTACTGAAACGTTATTATCGTTGCTGCTAAATTGCCCCCATAAGGCATCCTGTGATGCAGATGTGTTTTTGCAGTTTTAGATTAGGCTTGGTAATTAAACACAGAGCTCCCTGGGATTCATTTGCCTGTTCGTAAATATCACCAGAATCAAAGTATCCTCCCTGTCACTTCTAAAGCCATGTGGAGCTATATAGCCTGAGTGTGTTAACAAGGCATAACAGCGTTATGGGAAGTATATTTTTTTTTTAACCTCTGTTATATAGAAAGCTTTGCATCTTGGAGTTGTGATAGATAGTACTCCTAAAATAAACTCATGGAAATATTTAAAAATTCTCCTAACACGGAGATTAAAATCTTTTAAACAAGGATTATGCAGATGAAATGAGCTCTTTCTATGACTGAAACCTTTAAGTCTCTGTGGAAGCCTCCTCCAGGCATCCTGACAAAGAGCGGGTTGATGTGAGAGGATTGGGGGTGGTGGTGGTAATTACAGTCCCTAAATTATGATTACCCCGAATAGAGTTTTATATTAGCAACCCTCCTCCTCTCAGCAAGAAGAGGATCAACAGATTTGATTATTGTTTGTTCTCCTCCAAACACAAACCATATGTCCTCTGAATGCGCCTCGGCATTTATGAGTTCTCTCGAAGCGCAGTTGTGCCCTCAGCGTCCTGAAAAGCAGAATGAATTGCCTCATTGTCTTCTGAAAAAGGCCTTTGAACCAGCTTCCCGTAAATTGTGGGGATGTGTTTATGGATGATGCTGTGTGGATTAAAACTGAAGCAGATGAGTATATTTGTGCTGAGTCTGGGAAGTTTTAGTGTGATATTTAAAAAAAAAAAAAAGAAATATCACCTTTCTCTTATTTTTTTGTTTGAGAATCATAAAATCTCTCATTATTTTATTGTTACATAAATTTAAACGTGACCTTTTTAACTTTGTTCTCTGTAGCATCAAGTCTTTTTTTTTTGTCTGGCTTTATAGTTACTTTCGGTGAGCACCGACTATGAAAATGATCTCAGTACTCATCAGTCTTTTGTATCACGCCCCATTTCAGACTGATCGTATTACATACTCCCATTTGGGGACCGCACAGATTTTAAGCATCATTCTCCATCATTACTTTTAGATTTATAAGGGGAAAAGCAAAGGAATCTCTGAGCAAAACCAGACTCATGTTTACTTTTATGAAGATAAGACAGTGGAGGAAGAACTTACCTCAGACTGGAGATTTCTGACCTCTTGATATGCATCCTGTGATTGTGAAAAGTAAACTATAGCTGACTGATGAAAGTGATTCAGATGTGAGTGATGGTGTTTCATGTAATCCTCAGAGATAAAGGCTACAAGATGGTCAGAAGTTTAGACATATATTTTTATTAATGATGCCAAACTTTTGTCTCCACATTTACAATGGCGTGTGAGTGACTGTCAAAAGACTGCTTCGTGGTTGGCTTTAATTTTCAGGTGTCTTGTGATGTGGCGTTCATCTGTTCAAGCTGTTCTAGGTATATATAAACACCATGGGAATGTGCAGTTGTCATGTTGTTAAGGGAGATTTTGCTTTGAAAAGATATAATCATGTTTTACTCCAAAAGCCGCAAAAAAGCCAGACTACAGTATACAAAAGCAAACATGGAAACAACCTTCATATTTTTACTCCCGTGGTTAAAGAGAGCAAAAATGGGAAGTATTTGCCCGTAATGATAACTGTTACATTTGGAAGAAAAAGGTGAAGCTTGTAAACCAGCTCAACTGTAAAGCATGTCATTGACAACCTCATATTGCGTGGAGGCTTTCATTAAGCAGATGGCAACATGTGGAAGCAACATTTGCAAATACTGAGGGAATCACAAAGTCCATGTTTTGGACTAGATGTCACAAAGTCCTGATGTCGGCTCCTTAGAAAATTCCAAAAAGCTGTGTGTGTGAGCAAAGTTCCCTGCAATCCGACTCAGTTAAACCAGTTCTGTCTGGAGGAATGGGTCAAAAGTCCAGCAAACTATGGGGACATGAGAAGCTTGAGGAAGGAAGCCCAAAACATTTGATCCAAGTCATACAGTATTAAAAAGCAGAGCTACCAAATTCTGACGAAATGAATGAACTTCAGAACATTAAAGAAAATTCAAAATCATTTCAATCAATTCTGGCATGTAGGAAATGGAAATAATTTTGGTAACACTGATGTAAAACAGGAAACATGTTAGTGACATAAAGTAGTTATGAGTGTTTGTATACTGTGTATGTAAATATCTAGTTCCTACTGTACCTGCAATTGTTCTTTAGGTCAAGTTAGTGAGTATTTGATGTTCCACCTGAAACCTGAATATTAGGCTTGAATGAAACATGAATTCTATTATTTGACAGCCTAATAAATTTTCTCCTGGCACCAAGTGACTGTGCAGAGTCTTGGAGCAGTTTTGAGGAAAATGTTTGAGTTACACACTCCCTCCCTCTCATTGGAGTGTTTAAGACTTAATCGTTATTGGCTCTTTTGTTGTTTATTTACATGCATCATTGTGTGACATATTTCTGGAGTCTACATGCTGCACCATTTAGTGCGAGAATCCAACTTAATTGGAGTTGTCCCAACTATTAAAAAGGACTTATACCTTCATACTACACTTGCACGTGTTTTTGTGGTGAAGTGGCATTGGCAAAATGTAAAGAATTCCTCAAAACTGACATAGTTTCCAGCAGGATTTGTCAATGTCAGGCTGCAGGGCGATAATCTGACTGTTATGAGAAACAACCGGCCATTACCGCTCCGATTTGAGCCTTTGCACTGTCAAGTTCCTAATGACAGCTTTCCAGTAGCTTGTGAATAGCTTTTGGCTGCGAGTGTGCACGATTTTGGAAAGCAGAATGCCATTAAACGCCTGTAATTGTGTCAGCTATTCTGATTAAACAGTGCAGTTTTTCTTTCTAAGCACAAAAAAAAAAAAAATTTGTGTAGTGGAAATAAAAAACACTGCATACAGTAATTGTTGTAGTTGTATTAGTCTTGACTTTTTCTAGAATTCAGACTTTATTGTACTTAAAACTAGCAAACAAAATCAGCAATATATTACAGTTTTGTCTAACTGAACATTTATCCTAATGCCTTTTTCTGCTTTAAAACATTCCTGTGTGCAAATACTTAGTTTCGTGTCACATAAAAAGTTTATATACATGTATTTTCAGGAAATGTTTACTTTAGTTTGTTAATTGGGTTTTATTTTCCATATATTGCAATGAACTTGAGACTTAAAGTTGTTTTCAGCTATTCTCAGAAAAGGTTTAGTTATATAAGAATTTGCTGAATGCATACATTTTGAGGCATCTGAAAATATGTATAGTTCTGTGTTGCAAGAATAGTTCAGGTTGCAGCACAAAGAGCTGTTGTTCCATCTAAAATTGGTGGATCGATCATTGTATTTCTCTCCAGCTTTTGTTTGAGCACAAGCTTGTGTGGAGTAGAAAAGTCAGCATAACACAGGCTAACTACTGAATCTGATATGTCTGCTCAGCAATTTAACTATGGCAGCAAAAACTGGAGTAAAGTCTTTCTCAGAAATGTACAAGTCTCGGATTAAAAAAAGAAGAAGAAAATGTACGGAAAGTTAGCTGTGCCAAAATAAACCATCCTAATAGTAGTGGAGCAGCTACAGCATAAAAATTATTACTTAGGTTTGCTATGTTAAGCTCACATTTAAGTTACTTTAATGTAATTTATCCCATAAATACCATGCATCATGTTTTTGTGCAACTCATTGTAGAACTGTCACTCAAACTTGCATTTTGTGTTTTCAGAGCATTGCTACATGTTGTCCTATCTATCCTATAAATATCTTTATGTGGTTGACAAAGTGAATGTATCTCTCAATAATCACAGCTGGTTATTTGGTGCCAGAAAGTTCATCATTATTACTGTTAAGGAAGATCGGTGACAAAGATTTGCACTTTCATTGTAGCTCTGGGTCATTTTAGGTTTGTGCCTGTTATGTTACCTTGGTCCTTCATCTTTTATCCCATGGCCCGTGAGTGTGTTGAACCCTCAGTTTTTCCTGTTTTGTAAGCTCAAACGCAGGTGCTATTATTAGATGTTACAATATTGTATAGCAATCAAAGCTCGCCTACTGTAGTTTTTAGAATAGTGTTATTTTGATAATATTGATGGATGGTATTCCTTATTTTTTCCACAATATGACTGTGAGTTTATAATGACCATAAACGTCCTTATTTGTCTTTTCTTTGAGCAAAAGTAGCCCTTTGTCAAGCCGCTGACTGAGAGTGTGCATCATCAGGAGGGGTATGGGAGGAAGGCATTATTTTATCCTCCACACACAGAAGTCAGTGATTTAATAGGTATTGCATTTAAGTTAATAGAAAATGTGAACTGTGGAGTCGTTTAATCTGCATTGACTAAAATTTAGCGTAGAGGTTCAAGCTTACACACTCAGGAACCGTCCAGAACCGTCCCTCCAGAAAGCTCCATCCTGAAGGATTTTTCTAGGATAAATTTCTAATTATTGTAATCTGTTCTTACCCTGGCAGATGCAGTGGAGGCTAAAGAGCAGGTGAAGAAAGTCAATATGGTTTCTGCAAAAAATCAAAAAAACAAAAACTCTAAACAGAAAACACTTTTGCTGAGTTGCTTTTCTTCTTTTTTTTTTTTTTTTAAAAAGTAAACTATCTACTGCTATTACAAGACATTTAGCACCTACATGAATGAGAATATTCAAACTGAAACTGACAGCTACAAATCAGTTCTTTATGGTTTATCCTCCGAAGTCGTGTGAAAATTTCGAACATGGACATGTCTGTTTTTTCTCAAATTAGAACCATGATGGTAGCATTCTTTCCCCGAGTTTTCTCACCCGTCACTACATTCCCAAGAGCTGAAGAACCTCGGCCCACGGCTTTGCGTGCTGCATGAGCTCAGCAGTGAATTATGGGCAAATGTGAGCCCCGCTGCCTGGGAAGGGCTCTTGCAGGGTGTAATGTTTGCAGCATGTTCCACTGATTCACAAAGCGCGTTGCCTGGTGATGACTCTGCAGCGGTATTCCTGTAAACTCGTGTCAGCTTGAGTTACTATGGGGGAATGCTTGGTAATGAAATTGAAGTGATTCCTGAGTCACATTCACCAAAGAGGGAGAGATGGAGAACGCCGATGGTCTGGCATTTGTTTTGGCTGAATCATCTCAATCAGACTCGGCCGGAGATGGACACAATGCAAATGGAAACATGAAATGTGTGTCAGAGGGAAGGGAAGAGTGTTGCCTCAACCAACAGTAGTCGGACAAAGAGAGAGAGATTTATGGGCGGTTATAGCAGTTTGTTTGCCTGTTCAAACCCTGAAATAGACTCAAATCCGTGCATTTTTAGCTTTCTGTTGTTTTCTGTCTCCAGTGTGAGGAAGGTCAGTTCTCCCCATTCTTTTGTGACCAGCGTGGTATGAATATGGCATCTTACGCTAACCAAAGGCATTCTGGCTCTGATCCTGCCAATAAATCCAAATAGTCACATAGCAGAAATATGATTTGGTTTGAGTTAGTGTCGAAATACCTCTTGAATACCAACTGAAATGTGCTCTGGGCCTCAGCTTAATCTTAAAAAAAAAAAAAAAAAATGTAACTAACTGCAACGTTGGCTCAGATATGTCTTCATAAAAAAAGTATTTTTAGCTTGTCTTCAGAAGCACTCGCAGAAGTTTCACAAACGTTTTGCTGAAAAGAGGAATTGGCTGCCAAGTTTTTTTTTTTTTTTTTTTTGAATCATTCTGCATTAATCACGGGAATGTTAACTCTTTGTTCAGAAATGGAAAGAGACTTCTCTGATTCTTACAAACATGCCTCAAAGCTGACCACATGTCTATAGACTGTGCATTACTCATGCATTTTCAGACAGCAGCGACTCCTCTCGCAGACCTCTCTCTGTGTGACTTAGTACATGGGTGGGTTTTTGATTTACATCTCGGCGGTGCCACTTGCTGTTCTTGGCCTGACGCTGCTGTGTTTCATCAAAGAAAAATCCGCTCCGCTCTGACTGGAGCAGTTAGGACGGCCGTCCGTCGAGGTGCTGACTCTGCCGGAGGAGTTGCTGGGTGGGGGCTGAAAGCCGGAGGCAGTGAGAGCTGGCAGCTACACAGGCCTTTCAAAAGTATTCATATTCTTTAAGATCTTTCCCATTTGGTCGTGCTAGAAGTATAAGCTTCCGTGTATTTTTGAGGGGTTTAATGTGAAGGAAGGTGTGGACGTAGAAGATTACGGTAAACAAAATCTAACAACTGTGAGTTGCCGGCCCCTTGTGTCACAAAATTATATAACAACCACTTAATACAACTGGAACTGAAACTTTTCTACCAGCTTTGCAGACTTAGAGATTTAACTTTTCACAAATTCTTCCTTGCAACTTAGCCTGAGCTCTTGGATGAGCTTCTGTGAACATCAGTTTTCAAGTTTTGCCACTGATTCTCGATTGGTTTGAGGTTTGGACATTGATTGGGCCATTCTAAAACATTAACGTGCTTTAATCCGCACCATTCTGTTGTAGCTTTGGTCGTCGTGCCGATTAGATGAACCTCTGGCTTAGTCCAAAATTTTATGCAGCCTCGGTTTTTCCTAATGGAGGTCATGATGCCGCCTGGGAAGTGCATCGCAATGGATTTGGATCCCAATGGATTTTGATTTTCTTGTCACTTATCCATAAAGACCACATTTGGAGTACACAACCAATAGCTGTCCTGTTGACAGATTCTCTCCCACCTGAGCTGCGGATCTCAGAAAATCCTCTAAAGTTGCCTTAGCTGCTATTCTGATTTTTTTTTTCCCAGCTTAGATGGGATATTGGAATGTCACAATAAGTGGGGATGAACACAAATCTACATCTCAATTTTCAGATTTGAATTAGTAAAACATTTTTAGAAACCATAATCATTCTTCCATTTCACAATATAATCTACTTCATGTCATTCATTACATAAAATCACAGTAAGTTGTGTTGACGTTTCTGGTTGTTATGTGATCAAATGTTAAAAGGTTCAAGATGTATGAAGAGTTTTGCAAAAGGCATTATGGAAACTGAAACTGAAACATTGTTGGAGACTTTACTCACCTCCTCTAAGAAAGGTGGAAAAAAACGGAGATTATTTGATGCTGAGTGTTGCTGAGAAAGTTCCCCTATCGGCATCATATTTACAAGCTTATACGATCAGCAATCACAACAGATAAAAATGCTGTAAACACACCATCATTCAAGTCTGCTTCATTTTGAAACCCTCCAAATGCCGAGGCTGGACTTGTTTAAATTCCTCTTTTCTTTACGAGGCCAGTCATGTTGGAAAGCAATCAGCCAGCCAATCAAATATTGGCTTCACCTGAGATGCCAAAAACAAACAGGCAAACATGATGAAGTTGAGGCTCTTTTAATGCCTTCATTAGTGCAGAGGAGAGAGCAGCCAGAAAAGCTGGAGTTTTATCCTCTCTTACTCTGTCTCGGTCTCTGCCAGGAAGCTGCCACGGGGCAGTGCCCAGCCAGCTCGGTGCTTCATTGGCTGGTGCAGCCCAGGAGGACTATGAAAGACATTATAAAGTCTAACAGTGCAGTTTATATACTTTATTAGAGCTCGTTACTACAGAGTTCTGGTAGAACGAGTTATTTTGTCGTCACATGCACCGTTGTAACTTCCTGCTGTGATGAAAAACGCTCTTTGCTCTCAGCTTACCTGTGAATCGCGAATCTCCAGTTTGGCGTCTTTCGCTTCTTTACCGTTTTGATTTTGACTAAAACAATCAAATGTGCATTAAGACTTGGCAGAGATTAGTTTTTGTTGATTACGAACCTCAGCGGTGAGCCAAGTTGCATCAGTCTATATTTGTCGACTTCTCGTTTTAAGGAGAGATTGTTAGAGCAAACCTATGTGGTGTTGATCACGTGGATCGGTCTTTCGTTAAAGAATATATATCTTTAAACTTGGACAGGTTTTGCACCATTAAAGGAAAACATTTTGTAAAGCGTTGATTGAGATTGACACAATGGCTATAACTTTTATTACAACTTAGAGGATCAGCATCAGCTTTGTGATTCACATTGCTTATAGAGGTTTTCACATTATTTAAAGTAAAATCTTTTTGTTGAAGTAACATCAAAACAAGAAGAAACACAATGGTTCTTTTTTTAACCATTGTGAGGAAATATATTCTGGATGCAAGGTAATAGATTTTCCTTACATTGAGTGTTAAAAGCTGTTTTTTTTCCCCCGATAATGTGTTCATCCGTACACATAATCAGAAAAATTCTAAACAAAGTCTAACGGTACAGTTTATATATTTGTTTGTAGTTGCATAACTTCACACTGAAATATTCTTTAGATAAATAATAGTTAATTCTATGTACTTTTTGGGAAAAGATTTTATTTTTTACAATTCTTTACTTTTTAAAATGTAATTTCCTTCTTGTTCTGGTGAGAATAAGACATGACTTAAAGGCATCATCCTCGACACAGCATCTATTTTTACCACCAAGCTGGACAGGGACCCTTTTTAATTTATATGTATCTTGCCACTATGAGACATGGACAGGATGCCAATAAAGGTAAACAAGAAATCTGTTGAACTGCAGCAAAGAGTTGCATCTGGACATCAACAAGCCTCCAGTTGCAGATTTGAAGCTATCCATGTGTCAACTGGACATTAACTCGAATCAGACTTTTGTCAGATGAGATTAAGATTATACTCTTGACAACATAGGTGTGTTTGCTATGATGAAAAGGGTGAGTAAGTGGAAAATCATGTAATTTCACATGGTGGAGGATCTGTGACTCTGTGGCCCTGTTTCTCTTCCAAAACGGCGCTGTTATTTGAGTGTAAAATATCATGAACTCTTTGAAGTGTCACATTTTCAAAATGTGTCGAACCATGCCAAAAAAACTGACTGTTGGTCTGTGTTCAGCTGGAAAATGTTTCTAAACATTAGGGGAAACCACCACAGAAAAAGTTAATCAGACAGAAAATCTTTCTTCCCTCCTAAGCCATCTGAGACCCCAGACCTAACGGGTGAGCTGAAGAGAGGCGAGCTCACTAAAGGACAAACTACGATCTATCGAGAATGGTGAACGATCACTCTCTCTGTATGTTCCCTTAATACAGAGAGAGAACATACTCTCTCTGTATTAAGATATATACAGAGAGAGTATATATTTTATACTCTCTCTGTATAAGACATACAGAAGACTAACAGTTGTTCTTTTTAGCAAAGGGGGTCTGTACAAAGTATCGACAACAGGGGTACCAAAAACTTTGCCATTGGTGAATTTGTTAAAAACGCATATCCAGAAACAGCAATGACTTACATTATGCTGAAACATCTTGTTATTGTTTTTTTTGTTTGTTTGTTTTTTGTAGGATAAGTTGAATATGTGGGGGTTTTTTTGTTTTCTATTTAGTTTGCATTGTTTTCTTGTCAAAGTCACTCTGAAAAGTCTTTAAACGATGTTCTGCTTTTTGAAGTGTAATCACTGAGGGTAAATGCAGGACTCCTTCCCTCCGTTAGTAACTGGCCTCATGTGGGTTGCTCAGAAACTGTGTTAAATGGGACCATGTTGCAGAGTAATAACCTCAGTATGTACGTTTTATTAACATGCTTAACATTCCCCAGAAGACCAAGAAGTCAGCTTCTACAATACACCTCTTTAATATAAACATCATGTTGCGCACTTACCACACTTACCAGTCTCGTTGTGGGCTGTTTGAAAGGGGAGCTGATTAGTGTGTTTAGATTAGAGTGTTTTTCTGTCCGGGTGTTTGGGGCCAACACGGGCTTTTTGAACTCTGAGAATGAAAATTAATAAAGCCTCTCTGTCGTTGGCTAATTACAGTGTCGATGCTATATAATAGTTTTGTGTTCGACTTGCGTTTTGAAGGCTGCTGAGGTCAAAGTCTGTTGCAACTCTCATCGTCCACTTGTTGCACGCTTTAAAAGGGGGAAAAAAAAGCACAAATACAAAATCTCAGCATTGATATACAATACAGAGCAGCTGATGTTTTTAAATGAAAGATTTAGTCATTTGTAAAATATGTTTGTAAAGCTTAAATATAAAATCAGTGAATAGGTTCGGTATGTTGGCAAATATTTTAAGATAAAAAATAAAAATTAGAGATGCATTGATCAGCATTTACCTGATTGATATTGATTATTGGTTGGTTTGGACATCTTATCGGGCTATTTCCGATTTGCAGTGAGTACCAGAGTAATAAATGTGCTGCAGGTTTTTTGACAGAGGCTGTAGTTTTGAACTCAATAGAAATTTAAGAAACTACAAGTTCCCTTTCAGTCGATTCACTCGGTACAACACATAGAGTATGGGATATCACGCCCCGCGTGACCTAACTGAAGAC
>CAEFZY010055348.1:0-65475 GCA_903066815.1 Brachyrhaphis roseni | reverse complement strand
CACTCACTCACTCACTCACTCACTCACTCACTCACTCACTCACTCACTCACTCACTCACTCACTCACTCACTCACTCTTTGGTTACCTTATAACAGCCTGTTGAGTAACTTGTGGTTACCTAGCAACCACCTGTTGAGTAACTTGCGCAGCAGAAGTTTAAGGTTTTGCTGTGCCTCACAACTGCTTAAAAATAAAAACAACGTGGAGTGAAAACTGTCGATAAAGCATCAAAGGTCACTTAACCAATTTGACAGTATTTTAGATATTTAAAACAAAAAAATCAATCATAATTATCGATATTGACTGATATGAAAAGCTTATATCATGATACGTTTTTCAGCCTTATTGTCCACACTGTTACACCACCAGCAACCTGCAACATTCATACAAGGCATGTTGGGTCCATATGTTTATGTTGTAGCATCAAGTTGCTACCATGTGACTGGCTGATTTGCATTTTGTGTTCAACTCATTAGCAATAATTTGATGCCAACTGATTTATTTTTATCTTTAAACCTGAATAAGAACTTATTATTTCCCTTTATGATCACAATTTGAAAAAAATATATTTCCCAGAAAACAATTTAGACACACCTACTGGCATTTCCAGCAAAAAAAAAATGTTTTTTGAATTAAAAAGGTAGGTTTTATTACTCTTTTAAAGTATGTATATTGTTGTTTAAGAATCTGCTTGTTCAGGTAGTCTCTTTACCTCAACTTCTGAAAATCCTCCATATTTCCTACACACTTGCCTAAACTAATTTCTTTATGTTTCAACAGTCTTAAAGATTAAAGGAGAGGTGTAGCAGTAATTGTTGCTCACCTTCTGCTGTATTTTCCACTTTGTAATGGTTTCCAAATAAAACTGTAATGGTAGAAACAGACTCAGAAGTTTCTGCTGACCTTAGAGAATCTGGTTAGGAAAAAAACAATTGGCTGCTGCCAAAGAAAGGTTGCGATTTTGTTTTAAGAAGCACATGAACGCCATTTAAAAGGAATTAGAAAGCGTTTTCTGCTTGCTTTGACATTTAAAAAAACTAATACCCATTTATATAACAAACTAGACTTATAAGGTAGTGTATGTTTATACAGTATCGTCATATAGAACAAAAGATAGATAATCCAAAGTGCTTTAAAAATTTAAAACAAATAGTAAAGACATCCTTAAAATTGACTTGTAGTGTAATCTCAAAAAGAAAGCTACAACAAGTAGTTCTACATTCAGTCTTGCTTTTAAAATAATTTCTTCCAATCTCAAGTTTTTAGGAAGTTATTTTCAGAGTTGAGGAACACAGAAACTAAATGTTTCCTCAATTTGTTTAATTATGGTCCTGGAAATAAAGAGCAAACATATTTCTGTTTCATATCAGATCAGCAAGTCTTAAAGATATTGAGGTCCAAGACAATTCAGTGCCTCAGAGACCAATAACAAGATTATAAAATCTATCCTTTTACAAACAGGGGGTCAAATGCACCTTCACAATGTTCTAACCTACAGAAAGTAAAAGACTGTACTAGTTTTTTTGTGCTATGATTTGACAGCAAACTGTTTATTCTGTGAATGCTGTTGAGATGGTTGTAGGATTTAGTAAAAGATGTGGGTTTTATAGCTGAGGCCCATAGCAACACTCAAGCTTCTTGTGTGCCTTTTAGTCTTTAACCCTCAATGAATCTAGCATTTTTGAAACTAAAAACAATTATGCCTAAATTCAGTTCTCTTCACTTACTGATTTTACGGACACAATGAATCTGTGTCTGTAAGCTGTGGTAATGTGGCGACTGGACTTTTACATTTGTGTGTTGTCAGGCTACTTACAGTAAGACTTGTAGTAGTGCTGCATGACCAGAGCTATGGGCAGCAAACAGAAGGATTAGGAATGTATTCATACCAGCCCACTTTGGTCCACTTTAATCCATTTGCCTAGAAAGTCTGGCTCATTTGCTTGTACTACTACCACATATGTGAATGCCAAGCAGACCAGAGAGTGCTCCAAAAGCAGCACTAGGCATTCTGGCTAAACACAACAAAAACAAACGCACAAGTCTAGCACTAGCAGGAGAAATGGCTCATGGTTTTCTGCCACAGATAAAAGTGAAATCCTACAACCGCTAAAATTTGATGCCACTCCATTTTTGCTTGCATTTCTTGAAAAAGGAAGTTTCACTCAGTGTCATCTTCAGATGTTTTCGTGTTGTTTCCTCCAGTAGTTCTTGGTGCAGCACCACCACAGGAGAGTGGGAGAACAGGTTTTTTGAACTGTTTACTCCGTTTGACACAGTGCAGTGTGAGAATGTACCTCACCAGCAGAAAATGTAACTAAAGTTGCAATTTCTGTCCCCAATTTAACCTAGTCTACCGCACATCAGGTGTGAAAATACCCCAAAAGTGAACCGAGGATGAAGCCTTGAGGAATTCAGTTCAGATTTGATTTCTAAAGAACACAAACTATTTCCAGTCTGCAACATAAGGTCTGAGCAGGTTTAGAGGAGTATGTCCACTCATCCTATTTGGAAGGTGAATGGGTGGATCAATATGTTATGATCAACTGTCAATACAGCAATATCAACAAAAAAGTTTTAGATTGATTTCTACTAAGAAATATATAATTTAAAACCTTTAAATTATATAAAACCACTGCACTTTTAGTGTTGTGTTGTGGTGAAGCCCTAACTGGACAGCATTGGAGAGAAGGAGTAAATTTGTAATTGCCGTAATTACATCAATGAGAAGTTTTCATTGTGGACTATATATGCCAGTGATCAGGGGAAACATAATTAAATAAGTACTAAATAGACAATATTTTTTTCCACTTTGTGGTTTTCTCAGTCATTATCAGGTGAAGCAACAAAATGCTTTCATAAAGACCCAGCGATAAAGGAACAGAAAAGCTGTTAAAAGCTCCCTGAAGCTTTTTAGTCTAACTCCTGGTTGTGCTGCAGCCTCTCTGCCCTATATAAAACACACTTTGCGTGCATTTACAGCAGCCCTAAATACAAGTCTAGCTCGTTTGCTCAAAGAGCCGATTTGTTTGAGGAGTTGTGAAAGTGCAGTCCGACTGGTGCAGATCAAAGACGCAAACTCTGAAGGGCCTAAAAATATAGGTACAGTTTGACTTTAAGTGAACCTTATGCTGGAGCAGACTTCAACAAAGGGCACTGTGAGTAAACACATATAAGTGAATCAAAAGGCCTGGTTCATTTGAAAAACTGCATTGTCATAGCAAAATCAAACCAGCAAACAGCGTCCACCCCAATCGAACTCAATTCCCAATCGTTCCGGGTCTACTGGATTAAAAGGTGTGAATATGACCTTAGAGACAGCTGAGGCAACAGAGTCGACAGCAAATAGCAGTGTTTCCAAAACAGCATTAAAACCCTCAAAATGAATTTCCCAAGAAAGTTTTTCATCATATTAGCTAATCAGTACATGTACATCCAACATAGAAAAACAACATCGTCTCCTTTTATTGATTCATCTGTGTTCTGTGCCCATCTCTTCCTGTTCAGATTGTAGTGGGGGTAATGGCGATCGCCAGCAGTCAATCGGCACAAGAACTGTTTAAACAACCACAGCATGCTGGTCAAGTTGTTCTCTTTACCTCCATGTAGGTACTGGTACATCTTGCTCAAGAGACAAATATCACAGTAGTACAAGGGTAAGTCTGTATATTTGCATATAAATCTGATAAGATCGAGGTCTAGATACCAAGCGTTTTACAATGAAACCAGCGGTTCTCGGTTTCATTGCTGTGCTTTCAATTTTTAAAAATACAAACGACCTGATATTCTGTTGTCCATTTACTTTAGATTGCATTTTAGAGTTGTGCAGATATCTAACTGTTGTGGAAAAAACTATTTTACCAAGCACTGTCAGGTGAAATTACTCAATCATATATTCATATATTGTGCACAATACAGAGAACTTGTAGGACAATCTATAATGAAGCAGGTCTGGATGAAAAGCTCTACCAGGCAGAGACAACACATGAGTTTTATACCAAGAATATGGAATTCAAAACAAGCGGTGAGACAGTCTGGTTCTGATGCAGCTGTAGAAAACAACTTCCAGCCTTGTACATGTAACACAAATAGTTCTTTTGGTGAGAGTTCACAAGCATTTCATATAACATGATCAGCAGAGGTTACATTTTAGTAATTTTCCACCACAGTAACACATAGATATATTGTTGACAGAATAAGCAGAAAAAGACATCTTTAAATTTAGACTCTTTCCTTCCCAAATATCAGCTTGTTTCACTTTGTGTTAGTGCTGTAGCAAAAACATGTTTGACATACAGTAGATACTAAATTAATCTATACCAATCTAAATATTTGGTGCATTTGCTCATGTCACTGCATGGTCCACAAGCTATCCTGAATAAAACCATTTAAAAATATAGTGAATAGTATAATCACGTAGTTCCTGGGAAGACTACAACATTTCATCTTACATCATATATTCTGTAGATATTCACTAACAAACTGGCTTGCAACCAGAAAAAGCAAACTTTCAGCTCGATCAGCACTGACCAGTGATGAGCCAATTGGACACTTAGTGGGTAACAATAGCAACAAAATGAAGTCTGAGAAATCTCAGGGGTGTGAGAAGCTACTGAAAAGAAAATAAGTTCTGACAACAATTCGAGACCTGCCTGTGATTTATTGAGGATGCATGGGAGCAAGAGAGAGCAAGATTTTCAGCTGATAAAAGGAAGGCTGAAATCAGTACAGAACATTTACTTTTTTATCCTCTTGAGGCTCTGTCTATCAGCAAACATGCTGGATTTATAAATGTTGGCAGCCTTTTGGAAACCTTAAAGTTAACATAAGAGTTTCATTCTCTAGAATATACACACAGATTACTGTTTTGCAACGCTAAACATGCTAACCATGTTCACCATGGCTCGTCACATATACAATAATATAACCATAGCTTTTCAGTATCGTTTGTTCACATAGGTTCTGATTTTAAAGTTATTAACAAAAAATTTGAATTGTCAAAAATCTGCAGTGGCAGATTAAAGCTTTATGTAAACCACCAGAAAATGGTACATTTCTAATCTTATAAGTTTGTAGTTATGTCATAATGTAAAGCTTTAATTTTCAACTTCAGCCAGATGCAGCAATCAAGCCTTAGGTTTTTGATGCAAATATATAAAAAAAAGTTAAAACATCAGGCTAATAACAGGGTGAAAGGTAGCATGACTGATAACAGCCTAACTTGGTTATGTCTCAATATTTACAGAGTTTAAAGTGAAAGGTTAAAACTACTGATCTTTAAAGTCTTAAAAGACTTCAAACAAATGGCCTTTAAACGGCAAACTTCTTATGTTTGGGTCACACTTTAATGCTCCAGTCTATGTGATTCCTTCAATTCTTTTCATCTATTGCCGCTTTTTGACTCTGTTGAATCTATGTTGAGGCTTTCAGAGCTTTAAATCACAGCAGTAAGTAGACATCAGTTGAAAAGGTCTCCTGCCAGGACGAGAACAAAAACTCTGAATGAAAAGTACAAAAACATGCCATTGGATGAGGCCCTGAGTGAGACTCATGAAACCTTAAGCAGTGGAAAGCCGCCATTGTTATTTTTCGCCAGTCAGTGAGTTTTATGCGGAAACCAACCAAATTTGACTTGAGAGCATTCATTGTATTTATTTGAGTCAGGAAATGAGAGGCTGAGTTAGGGGAGGAGCAACTGGGTTTGGGCACAACAGAAACCTTACACCTTTTCCCTCAGTCTAAGAAAGAATGAAGGACTTTTTTCTCATCATTTATGGGTTTATTGTGCATCCAGACCTTTAAGCTGTGTATTTGTATAGGTTAAGCATGGATTCAATAAGAAGGAAACCATAATGCAGAACTAAAGTTTCAAGAATGAAATACTGAAATTTCAGTGAATTGGGTAAGACTTTTTCCTTTCTCCTAATCTTATTATACAATATGATTTCAAGACCATTCATCCATTTTATTTAATTAAAAAAGTGACTTAAAACAGGTGCATAAAAGGCACATATTTAGTCAATAAAAAGGAGAACCTGTAATAATAAACAAAGTACATACGCACTATGAACAAACTATCTGCTGATGATATCCAAGTCACACAGACCTCACGAGAGTGCAAAATGTTCATTTAAGGACATCCTAGTAATATGGAGCCTTACCATAGCAAAGCAGCACACTACACCCAAAGTAAACAACAAATGAAAGTGAAACTTTGAAATGAGACTGTGCTTGTCATTGGGCAGATCTTTAAATATGATACTGAGATATGGAACCTAACCAATCCATGTTTTTCTTAACAGTGTGAGGCTTATTTAACAGTGTATGTGATACTGTATTGGCAGCTGCAGTTTCCTATATGTTTGGGTCATGTAACTAAGTCACGTGACCCAAACAAGTTTCTTCTTTGCCCACCAGAAGAACAATGCAACTATGTAATAGTCTGCCAATTGCCAATAGTGTAGGCTTTGCCAAGGGCGTTGGTGTATGTTCTGGATGTCATGATTGAAACAGAACTGGAAAGAAGGTTCGTTTGTTTTTTATATGTGGACTTCAAAGAACAACAAGCTTTATGAGGGTAAACACTGGAGAAAGATTACATTTTATGGAAGCGAAGAAAAAAACACATGGAAGCACTAAACACTGCTGTATGAGTAACTTGACCTTAGCATCTAGTTTTCTTTTAAATAGGTGATCATTTCTAATTTGCTGTTAAGTTCCTGCATAATTGCACAAACATAAATACAAATCAAAATTGATACAGAAATGTAGTGTTTATGTCCAGTGATTGCTGTCAGTACACATTGTAGTTCACCTTTCATTTAGACAGGTTAGTGACAGGTGGCTGGTCATTTTGTCCCTTGGCCATTTCTTTCTGTTGCAGGTTTGATTGTTTCATACCTAACCCTTTCAGGAACTGTCTGCTGCAGGATGCTTCGTACCAACCATGCGCCACTTAATACCTATAAGCAAAATGTTTCGCACTTGCTTTGATGAGTGATGAATTAAAGTATTTTTTAATTTTCTCATAGTCCACTTTAAAGAAATGTGGTTATTATCTACTAGCAGGTCAATGCAGTATGTAAAGTCATCCTAAATTAAACTGTGAGAAGTCGGCATTTTAAATTTTTTTCTTTTTATCTCTGTAATTCATCAAAAGCAGAATTTATCAGTGGAAATAAGTGGGGAACACAGTGGTACAAATATGAGTATGAAACGATTTGGTTGTGGGAAATGACAAAATATTCCACAGTATCACAATTCATGCTGCACATGGCCACCAAAGCAATGACTCAATAAGAGCATATCTTAATTTCCCACAGTACTTTGGATACGATTTGCTCACCTCAGGATGACGGTTGCTTGAAAGTAAAAGTGAAAGAACTTTCTGAAAAATTCAACTAATAATTATCTGACTACCATAAATAAATAATAACGTGATACCAAGAACAAGTAACAGACCTGCTCACAATGCAGCAACACAGTAAGTTCCCCACAATTGATCCCAGTATGCACAAACTATTCAGAATCGAAGCACATCAAAACTAAATGACAGGCCTTAATGTTCCTCAAATATAAAACTTTATTCCCTCACATTTAAATCCACAGAGCTTGTTTTTCTAAAATGCAGATATACAACGGCAGAATATGTAGACTTACAGGTTCCGAATAATTCATTAATAAAATTAATCAGTGTCATCAATATTGCAAGGATGTGTCATTTTATCAATATTACATGTGTCTACTGTATGTGCCAACTGGAGATTTTAACAATCATTTTTGTAACAAAAAATTCAAACGTATTTTGTTTTATCTCAATCTAAATAGATCAGAGTCTAAAATAGAAACTGAAAATTCAGATATTCTTTTGCACTAATAGAATAAAGGTTTTATATCAACTCAAACTGTATTTCATATGATTTCTGATTGTTGTAGAACAACTCAATCAGTGTGTGATCAGTCTGTCTCACTTTTTGAACAAGACATGATCAAAGAACAGATTTCTTAAAAGACAAAACTATTACCCTTTGATTGAAAACCCAAATTTGAAGTTGCAACCTAGATAACACCATCCTCATTAATCAGCCATGGTGCACTGCTGATGTTCTCATGTTGTTCTTACACTATTCGGAACATTGGGGTGTAAAACAACCCATTGACTCAACCTGTATATTAACAATAAAAAAAACTTGTTTCTAATGTGCAATGATGAACCTTTGAGACATTTCAGAGAGTGCAAAAAGGCACCAGACCTTGATAGAGGACTGTGTACCATTACTCAAGCTCAGGATAAACAGAAACAGCAAAAGGTCCAACAGGTTGTTCTAGTTTCAGATGCATATACAGTATAACAACCTTACCCACAAAGAGTACGGTAATCTATTTCTATGGCTCTGTGCATTAACCAATACCATGCAGAGTAATTGACAGAAAACATTTTTCGGTTTGCCCCCTGACTGAGCGTTGCATTGGGCAGTGAGCCATACTGTCCATATCAATGAACACAACTGGGAATCATTAATTTCTGAATTGAATTAAAAAAGAAGTGGGTGTCACTTCAGGCCTGAGTTTACTGAATCATATCAGTTAGTCTTTTCTCTCCTCAATCCATTGATAGTTTTTATTTTTTTATATCTAGTGGCTACAGGTGGTTCATTTTTATTGTTTTACATACTGTATTTAAAAACGTGATTCAAGCTAAAAATGTTTAGCTGTGACGTGAATTGTTTTTAATTATTATTATTACTTATTTATTTGATTATAAATAACCACATAATTTAATCAGGAAAGAAATTACTGACTTTAAAAATATTTTTCAAAGAGAGTTCTGGGCAAGACAGACAGCACTAAGGAGTAATACATAAGTTAGCACAAAACATGTACCGGCATTTACATTGAAATCAGTTAGTCAAAGCATCTATTTGCACTGCCTCAATGTCATTATGAAGCCCTTTTAAAATGTTCTCTGACCTTAAGGTCATTTTCCAAGCAATTCCTGGTGTGAGATGCAGTGTATTTCTATACGTTTTTTTAAATAATACGGCATCCTTACCATAAAAATAAAAAAATGCTGTAGTAACTTTACTGTCAATATTTTTTGAAAAGGAAAATGAAAGGAATAGTCCTAAGACAAAACCTTGACGGACATCATTAGTTAAAGAAATAGAACAGGAAGTGAAACTGAAAGTGGACTCAGTTCTTTGTGAAAGGTAATTATGAAACGAGTCAACAGTGAGATCAGAAAGCTGGTTAGTCTCTGCCTCAATAAAGTGTTATTTACAGTATCAAATTAGTTTGATAAGTCAAGAGAAAGCAGAAAAATATTACATGTTATTAAGTGTTTCCATGGCGTTAATTACCAGACTGAAAGCGAGGCATTAAGGATGCTATTTGGCAAGTTCAAATGCAAAGTAAATTTCATTTCTTAATATTTTGGAAAAATTTCAGACAATTTCTGATCAATTCTGTCACGTAATTAAATTTTTCCAAGGAGAGTGACTTTCCAAAAATGTTTTGCCTTTTGCTAAAAATTACATTGTTTTTTTTATTATTATTATTCCAACAAATCATTGAAGCAACACTTACAAAAGAAACAAGTGAGCCTAAAATCATTTTTTTCTTAGCAGGGAATATATGAGGTTACAGCTCAAACTGCAGAAATTTACTATATCGCTTTAGTGAAAAGAGACACTGGAATCAGAAGTACATTTATTGTCCAATTTTCTAGAGTTGGTTTCAAAGCTCTCACAATCTGCATCATCATCATCATCATTACTGTCTGATAATTTATTGCATGTATCACTGCCCCTTCAGAAGCTGAAACCAAACCAGTAGCACCTGTAATTTATCGTACCTAAAATTCTTAATTACCATGTCTAACGTACAGTGTTAAAAATGCAAACGGCAGACATCAAATAATCTGCAGCATGCGATTATTTGATGGATGGACAGATGGACAGATGGATAGACAGAGAAGAAAAGATAAACATTAAACTAAAAGTGTGTGATTGAGATTAACTGTCTTATTAAATATCAGTGAACAGGGTGGAACCACTTGGATTTCTAGAAAATCCCAATCACTTGACCAAATGTAATAAATTTTATTACATCATGCATTACACTGCATTTTACAGTCATATTCAGTGATTTCATCCAACATTTGGTCCGCATCACAGTAATCACAGGATCCTAATGACAGTTTACTAAAAGCAATGTTCTCCCCTCTTTTAAAAAAGGAACAAATTAGTTTATTTTCTAACACATAAAGAGGACAGCTTCATTACAAATAGCTAACATCCGGCAATACCTATTCTAATAGTTGAGACAGAAGATATACCTTAATGAGCATCAGTGGAAACCATCCTGGCACTCCTGCAGAAGCTAATATCTATGGTCTTTCTTATCTCTGCTCTTGGAGGTTCAGCCAATTAGTGGCAATGACAATAAATGGTGCACCTGTATTGGCTGCTTGCTTTGCAAAAGCCAGCTAACAGCATGCCAAGTAGCATTACGCCTTTGTATTTCAACTCCTCAAGCTGTATTTTTATTTCTCAATTATTTTAGATATGTTCTATTACAAAATCAACATATAGGCAGTTTCTTTCTGAATAATTTGGAATTATGTTCCACAGAAAAATCTGAGAATACTATTGAACCAGGAATAGACTCCACAGTATTAAAATAATACAATGTTTTAAATGGCTGATATTACTTTTCAGCTGTAAATTATAAAAATGTAATTGTACAACACATTGTTTTATCAACAATGGTGCCTGATTTTATTAAAAGCCCCCCAAAGTCGGATTCTGTTTAGGAACACATGCATCCAAGGACCGGCCATGTTTACAGGAGCATAAGGTTCTTGAATGCAAAAAACAAACACATAAACACTGGTCCATATAACTGACATACACATTTTATATTTCAGATGCTGTTTTGCATTTGCAACATAATTATATATAACACTATATATATTTCCCGATGATGCATAAAAAAAGTCACATTGTCAAAAGTGAACATAACCACGAAAGCGCGATTCATAATCCTGGGAATGTAGTCATCATGGTCTGGTGGGATTTTTCAAGGGGTGGGGCATATTCCGCTTTCAGATGGGAAACGAGGAAAAAAAAAAAAAAAAAAAAACTTCGCTAACTTACGCGGCAGCGGAGACAATGACGAGCTGATTTTACCAGCAGATAATGATGTCTGTCCCAGTGCCCACGGAGGCAGCGGCAGACGTGATTTTGTAATAAGTTCTCCCACAGCCGGCCCCCTCTCTCTCCCTACCCCCACTTCCATAAACACATCCAGGCGCGGACGCGCTATCCCAGCGCGGTACTGTTACCCCCGCAAAAGTTGCTCTCCACCATTGACTTTCTCAAACGAGTGAGCAGAGCGATATCGACATCCCCACAGTGGCACCCACACATAAATACTACAAAATAGCAACAGCGGGCGTCCAGCGTGACAGGAGCGAGCGGTAGAGACCCCCCACCTCCACCAGCCCCCCTCTCCAACACCCTCTAACCCAGCTTGACACTCGGCGGACCTGGGGTCGCTCTCCGGGCTGCGGATTTACTCCACCAAGTCTTAAAGTTGAATTCAGAGCGTTTAGCTTCTCAAGGACACTGCAGCTCGCTGTCACAAGCTCCCTATTTTGTCGCGACGGACGCGGGTTTGTTGCCCCGCAGGAGGAGGAGGAGGAGGAGCGGGGGTAGAAAACAAGCCGAAAACGAAGGGGGTGAAAAGCCCGAAAGCGTTTACCTTTTTGCTGTTTCTGCTGTTGTAGCCGTTGTAGGGGTTGATTCCTGCCCTTGGCGGTACGGAGAGCAGCATTTTTCTCGGCGCTATGTCCGGAGCGGCGAGCTCAGCCCAGGCTGCCAGCTGACGTCAGCAGCTGGGGAAGTGAGAGCCTGGAGTCCCGCTGCTAGACTGCGAGTGGTGCTGCTGCTGCTGCTGCTGCTGCTGCTGCTGAAGCTGCTGAAGCTGCTGCTGCTGCAGCTGCTGCAGGAGGGGGCCCCGCTGCTGGCCCCGAGGCCCCTGCAGAGCTCAAGCTCTCCAGCTCCATTAGGGGTCTTACATAGGAGGCCCATTAGATCAGATTCATTCACCGTCCAGTTTTATTTCACTCACCAGGGGACTTTGCCAGGAATAAACTGGACAAAAAGGGGTTTGTAAATTCAATTACCAACATTTAAATCCACCCCTGGACCCCTTTGCTCCATTAAAAGAATTACAATTATACCTTGTACAACAATTAGCAATAGTGGCGGTCCTTGCAGTAGTGGCGCCCTGGGAGAGCCCCTCCTGCAACCGGCCCCCACTCACCCCAAAACACAAACTCATCTGACAAAACCCAGCCAATATTGTCTTTATGCAGCTTCCAAGCTTTACCACATAGCACTCTTATTCTAACCTGGTAAAAGCCAAACATAGGGTCTGGACCCCCACCTACTGAGAAACGATTGCCTGCTGGAAGTTTGGACTATGCTGAAGTTTTCAATTTTAACCAATCTCCAACGTTTGCCTGTGACAGCTCGATGAAGCTTATCAGAAATTGTGTGCAGTGTAAACAACCAGGGCCATCTTTGCCAGTAATAAAATGCTACATTCCTCTCACTCCGACTTTAATTGCTCCATATTTGAAAGCACGGCCAGCACAGACTGAATGGCTGCGATCACTTCCTCCACTGCCATTACCAAACTACAACACTATATGGGCAGACTGCAATTCTTAAAACAGCACAGAAAATGTTTGCTCATTGTCCCAGTTAAAATTAAGCCATAGAAATCAAGCTGAATGGGAGAAATTCCAGAGAGAGCACTCAGAGGAGATGAGAACCTAGTAGAATTGCATGAAGGTAATGGCCAGACTTCTCTTTTTCAAGCATCTTTTTATATAAAACATTGATAATCGTGCTTTTTCATCTCTGAAAAAAAAAACATTCTCCACTTTTAGAAGACAACCTGAGCAGCTAGATTAACTTCAACAGGAGAGTGCAGCATCTCACCACATAAAACATCTTCCTGGTGTTTTGTGACTGTAAATCAATGGCTTGCCCCTCTTCAGTTTTCATCATGATTTCTTTAAAAAAGCTTTGGAGCTTATTTTAACAAACTTAAAGCGATTCATATAAATGAACATGAGTACTTGAGTCAATCAGGTGAATGTGCAACACTTATCCTGTGATTCCTGGCAGGTTGATCATTTAAAATAAATTATTACACAATAAAAAAAACTTGCTAAAGAAAAGTCTATGTAAAGTAAGGAAACCTAACACATATTTTTTCTTTAATTTGTTTTGATACACTAAGGTAACCTGAGCAAATGTAAAAGCTGTTGTTAAGGGAGTACTTAAGTTATCTTTTGCCAATGATCAGAAAAAGGCATCAGCCCTCATGACCCTGCTAAGACAAGTAGGTATATTTAATTTACATCCTAAAGCATAAACCCGTGTCGGAGAGGCGGGAACATCCCTGGCAAGCTGATAGGCATCACAGGGCAACACAGAGAAGCACAGAACCAACAAGTATGCACACAAGCATTCATATCTAAGGGCAATTTAGAAAAACCAATTAGCCTAACAGTCATGTTTTGCAGCAGCAGCTCTCTAAAGCTTGGGGAATTTTTGTCTCCTCCCTCTAAACGTTGCCTGTTGGAAAGATCAACTCTGATTGTGTTTCTAATGGGAGCTTCCAAAGTTGTGAAGATCAACACACACCTTGCCATGTTCTCATGAATTTCAAAATTTGAAGGGTTGCTATGAGAAATGGGTTGTTGTGTTGAGTCGTATTTATACCTCAGGGAAGCATAATGTCTAGATTACTAATTAAAAAGTAAAGGATAAATAAATAAAAAAATCTTTTGCAGGAACAGAGTGAAGTGCCACCATCTCTGCTTTAAATTTGAAATGTAAAACACAAAAAACCTCCTTAGTGGCCAAAATCTAGAGGTCATTCCACCCAGAAATGTGTCTAGTTCCTAGAGACAAACATCCTATTTATCATTAATTTACAGTATTTGCTTTGTAGGGTTAATGTTGTAAACATGTAACATTTTTCTTTTTCTCTGTGCTTAGTAACAGCTTTGTATTTGTTGTTGTCCCCTCGATTTTTCTTGTTCTTAATGGCTTGAAAACAATAATTATGACAAACATTTAAGGCACTCAAAAAAAAAAGCACAACAAATCTGAAAAACAGAGTGATTTAACAGTTTGAGTCAAACACAGCTCACAATGAAGACATTTCTAATAAATGGTCTGAAGTGAACAGCCTGATCCAATCACTAGCAGCGGTAGCTGTACCACCGTTAATGTCCTGTAGTTTCTTCTGAAGGTCACAGACGAAACCTGTTAAATCACAGAAACACACAGAGAAGATACTAAACCAAAACATTCTGCCTCCCACTTTGTACCCAGGACTGCTTCATTTTCCACTTTGGCTTCGTTTTTGTATTCAAACATCTCCTGGATTTCTATTGCTGGCAGCAATTGACATGAAAACGCAACAGAAAGAAACAGAGGCATTTAAACTAATCAATACGAACCGCTTGTGAAATAACTTGTACTCCTCCTTCTTATAAACTCAATTACAAACAAAAACAGCAATTCTGCCTTTGGTTCGGGTTGTTCTGTGGATTTTACTTCAGGCTGAAGAAGCTGTGGGCGAAAATAATTTTTTTGACAGCATGTGGAGCTGCCATGAGTAAAGAAGTGGTAAGAAGGCACTTTTTTTTTTTTGAAGAAAAGTGGCATCGGTTGGATGGGTAAACACAGTCAGACTATATTGTGATATTTCTCCAGCTGCTTGGCAACACTGAATTCCTATAAAGTGCAAGCTGCTTACAGTGGCAGTCAGAAGTTTACAAGCAGTCATTGTAGGCAAGATTTCTTCCTCTTTTTTTTTCCAGAGTTGATGATTGCAAAACAAGTTAAAAGAAATTTGGCACAAATTTATTCCACTTGTTAAACCATATATACAGTATGGAAACAGACTAAGAGTCTGCATACACTTACACTAACGTTGGCTAAGCATCTCAGTAAATAGACCAGGTTCTTCTTGTTGTCTGACTGGACATTTAACCATTCTTATAAATAAAATTGGAAAAGTGAGTCAAACTGTTGCACACTGAGGAAAGAAAATACTCAGAATAAATATTAATAATTGACAAACACCAGTGTCATGACCTGGAAGATGTTGGCTTCACTGCTCACAATGAAGCCAATAAAGACTGACAAGGTGCCTGACAAAAACCAATTCACTATAAGAAACATTTCTTTAAAAACATTCTATCCTGACAGAAATTTATCAGGACACTTTCCATTAATAGTATGAACATTTTCATCACCTCTAAAATTGACTTTTTCCTTTGTTTAAGAGTTTATTACTGACAAAACAGATTATTTAGTATTTTTACAGTATATCTCCTGGTGCATTCACAAACACTTCTATTACTTAAAAACTGACATTTTCTGTATTTCTACAGTGTATCTACATTTCTAAGAAAAATAATCACAAAAATTGTCTTGTATTATGTGTTACATATATTGAAATGAAGCTCAGATTTGTACCTTTCCATTTAGGAAGTAATGCCAGAATTCCCTCTGGAGAAATGGACAATACAGAGGAAGCATCCAGTTGAGGGTTTGTTTCACTCCAACTGGTTCGTTGCACAAAGTGGATGTAGGGCTGCCTCCAAATACTTCAGCTTCACCTCAGTTCAACAGCTTTCAGATCGACAGGTGTTGCAACAAAACAATGATCCAAAACAAACATCAGAACTGATTTTGGAAAGGATAAATCCGACTGATATTGAGCTTCTGAAATGGCCCAGGCCTTCGTCCTATTACATAAAAAAGTTTGGACTATGTTAAAAAGTGAGGCCCACTTTAAGAAACCAATTAATTTAAATGACACCTTCCAGTTCTGATACAGAGGTATTAAAGACCCATCCTGAATTGCATGTGATGCATGTTGATGGCCACAGAAAGCTCGTGGTTTCTTTACAACTCCAGAATAATCCACATGCCCAACCTGTAAATCATGCTAACAGCAGTTTCATGTCTCAGGGCTTTTTTCACAGCAAAGACCTCTTGATATAATTGATGGTGCACAGAATGAATTCTGAATGATAATAATCATAATAATAATAAATAAATAATCACAAACATAAACTTAAATGTACTTATTTCCCATTGTTTGGAATGTCATTCCTGCTTTTGCACTCAGATATTTTCACTGTTGATGGCAACAGTCGGTTTAGGATTGAGGTACAAATTGCTGGTGATTAGTTTGAAGCTTAATAGCTACATTTATTCCCATTATAATAATAATAAATAGTAATTGCTGCTATTATTATTGTTGTTCTGAACATTGTTTGTAAGCATCTTTACAGGGAAAATTTACAGATATAACTAGAATGACTACTGCTTGTAAACTGCTGACTGGGATTATATATCCAAATTTTTCGTCAAAAAGATCCAAAGATGTTATTTAATAGAAACGTTTTGCGTGATCTAAATGAACGCCATAAGTGTATGGAAACTTTGTGGAGTTAAAAAATGAAAAGCTTGCCCTGCCAAAGTTGAAAGCGTCATATAGACACTGTGAACTTTACATCTGCCCCGCTGTCTTCCGGTCAAGAGGCCTATCTGCGTCTTTTCGTTCGCTGGTATTCGGGAACACACAGTGACATTGTCTCACTCAGCAGAACCTCGGTCTGGCCCGACCAGCTACGCTCTGACGACATGAACATTGTTTGGATATCAACAGGCCTGTTGCTAGGGAACCCAGCCCCCACCCATCCACAATGAGCGTTCCGGCCTGTGGCTTTATACCTAATACCTCCTGGGTAATGAAGTTGTTTTTGTGGCTCACTCTATGCATGCACATGCTTTTAAGTGTGATTTTGCATTTGTGGAGGATTTCCTGATATTGTTTAGTGCGTATATTGTGTGTTGCTTCCTTATTTTTTTATTTAACACAAGGAAGGAAAATATATTTTTTAATGTAAATCAAAGGTTTATCTAAAAAAAACTGAAAAGGATCCTTCCTTTCTTGATAAGTACGGAAACGTTGATACTGCATAGGGTGTAATCTAGTTATTTTTGTGCAAAAATACAAAACAAATTTGCCAAAGCCCTCATTCGTACAGCTATTTAAAGACAGCAGCACATGTTAAGGAAGTTCCACCCTTTGCCTGCATTAACAACCAACACACCCAATCTCCCACACACTTGCACACACATGCTTATGCAACAGTGTCAATGCAGTGGGGGTGTACCTCCGTCATTAAAGCAGAGGAAGGGGACCTTGTGTGTGGAGGAGAATGGTTATGAATGGTGCGGATGGGTTCAGGGAGTTCATGTTTGCCTGAGGGTCTTGGTCATTGTCACCATGGCTGAAGGGTTCAAGGTCGAGAGCCGGAGAACAACAGCGGAGGAGGAGGGTGCAACATAGGAAAGGAAACATCAATTAAAAGAATGACATTTAAGCATTCAGCTTCTTTTCCCTTAGTTCGCAGTCAAAAACAGTAAGCCATGAGCTTCATTTGGAGATGATTACTCTTGTCGTTCGTTTCGCAACTTTCTAACTGTTACATTTCAGAGTAATGGTTGTGTAAAGTTCAACTCAAGACTTTCAAAATGTATTCCATGTGTTGTTTTTTTTTAAAGTTGTTGTTAGATATGTAAGGTTGAAATCCTGTCTCCTCTCATCTGCAAGTGGGGAAATCTTTTGGCATGAGCTACATTCCTGTTTTACAAGATGACAAAATGTGGTCAGAGAGAAGCACAAGCAAACAAATGGATGTACATGCATGCTTTACGTGAGAACAGTTACTTAACATGTCTGCAGAACAGACCCAACAGACCACACACAGACACGCATACAAACACGCACATGCTCAAGCATCAGAGTCAGTCAAGCATTCCTGGTGGAAGGCATGGGGTTTTTCAGGGTGTTTTCTTGCAAACATTTAAATATATATCTGTATACTTTTATATATGTACAACAAAAAGGTTTAATCCAAGATAATTAATAATTGTCACTGGCACTGACCATCTGTATGTAAACTTTTGAAATCAAGGAAAGTTAGAAAAAAAATCTCAACAACAAAAAAATATTCTATGTTAAGTTTTCTGGCATTTAGGAAATAGAAATAGTTTGAGTAGTTCTGATGGACCTAAAGCAAGAGAGGTTTGGTCAGATTTAACTATAAACAATGAGGAACAAAAAATATGTGTTTTTATTTGGTGTATGTAAATATGTGGTTTCAATTGTACCTTGAAATTTAACACATTTTCAAATATCAAAACTACAAACTTCTAACTTTATTGATATATTACATAATATATCAAGAAAAAAGACTGGGAATAAGAGCTTCAATTTTTATTGTTTTGATTATGATCTAACTTTCAAACAAGTTTTTTTGTTGGGGGTGAGTTTTGGAGCCAAAACTGTGTTGCTTTGTGATTAATTTGTTGCATAAAAAGAAAGAAAGAAGCAAAAGAAAAACTGAAAGGAGGAAAGAAAGAAAGAAAGAAAAGAATGCAGGAAAAAAATATATTTTCAAATCACATATTTATCAAATCAACATGTTTTTTAAACATATTTTTATCTTTTTAGCAGGTTTTAACAGATTGTCAATGAAAAATGTGTCCAAAAATATTTTCACTTTTTTCTGACAAAATAAACACCTCCAATGAATCACTACAGATCATTTTAAAAAAAACATCCCATTTTACTTTCATTTGCTTACTTTTTTTTTTTTGTTATTTCACTCCTATAATGAAAACTCGGTTTACGTTTCCCAGCTGGAAGTATTCTGAGCAACAGATATGAGTTTGAAGAGGCAGACTTTGAGGCTGGTGATGGAGCGGGAGAAAAGGGGAGACGGAGAGAGGATGTGGGCAGGGGTGGAAGAAGTGAGGGAAGCTAAGCGGATGGGGGAAGGGCTGTTTGTGCATGCTTCAAATTCCTTAGGTGTTATCAGCGTTGCCTGCTCCATAATTGTTCGAGGAGTGAGAAAAGGAGAACAAAAAATAAAGAAAAACTTGCAGAGAGTGAACGGCACTTTAAAAGCAAGAAGTCAAAGATCTTTGAATTCAGTGGTGACATTGTTGACTGAGCTATTCTGAGATTGCTGGAAAGCAAAATTAGAGAGTATGTACAGCTTTTTAAAAACACAATAAAATGTAATAAAAAAATTTAAATGAAAACGAAAAAAATGAAACAAAATGTATAAAAACCCAGTTGCAGTTGTAAAACCAGCTTGGCTCAAATAAAATGTCTTAGAATTTAAAGTACATGAAAATGCAGAAAATACTTTTTATTTTATTGTTATTCAGTTTTGTGTTGCTTGTGAACTTCTTGTAGTAGAAACATAATGCTAAAAACTCAGCTGTCTGCTGAGTTTCAACTGCAGATTTTTTGCTGTTGCATTTAGAGACCTCCAAAAAAGCATGTTTATTCTGGATTTTATTGTCCATATAATATTGACTCAATATTGATTGAATGACCTTGTTTTTTTATTTTTTATTTTTGTCTATTTGGTTTTTGCATTTTAATAAAGATTGGACTTAAAGTAGAAATCCAGGGCATTTCAATGTCCAGCAGATGATTCTAAATAATATGCTTTGAATGCAATTTCTTATTTGAGTTTCCTCTGTCAGTAAATGTAAAAACAAAACATTTATGTACAAAACAGATACTCAGACCTGTAATAGATTCCTTTTTTTAAGATTTAGTAAATGTTGTTGGTTCATTAAACTCTATTTGGTGTTCAACAAAACCTGAGCAGTAGGCAAAAAAGACCCTTGATGTCAAACATATGGAGAAGATACATAAATGTCTTGCTATTCATTTTATGACAACAGGGCTTACCATATATTCAAAAATGCCCAACTCCGCTGCTGTGCAGGTTCTCAGTCTCCTGCGTCTCTATTTTTAATAGTCGTTTAGTGTGGACTGCTTCAGATGGAAGCTATGGAGAACACAGTGCTCTCTCTTCTGATTGGCCAGCTCAGCTGGACATGGTCCAATCAATTTCTAGAAGATGATTGTCCATTAAATTTGTACTTGCAACTCAGGATGAACTTGAGCTTACAGCTGAATCATAAATGTAAAACTTTTCTAGAGATCCACATTTTTTTTCTGGAGGTACACAATCTTCATTTCTCAGGTGTTTTAATGTTTTAGCGTGCAACGCTTCATTTTCAAGTATTATTGGCCTGGAATCTGTGCTCAAACACTCTTTAGTTGTTTGAGTAATAGAGACTTTATTTGTATTCTCTCAACTTAAAAAACAAGCCCATGGTAACACTCCACCCAACACATTTTTCTTGTGCATTTTTTTCAACCACCGTTTAAATGCTTTCGTGCACTGGAAAGATTAGCCACTTTTTGCAGATGTGAGTGATAAAATAATTGCTGTGGATATCATTTATTCCACTTCTGAAATGGCTGCAGTGAGTGCTTCATACCATCTTCCCTTTTTGATGAGAGACACAGCACTGGTGGGATGCACGCACACACAAACGCAAGACGGGATTCTGGGAACTTTGATTGATGAGGTAATCCATCTGGCTCCGAAGCAAAGGGAGGGGAAAGAGAGAGCGCACCAGCGAAGGAGAGAGCAGAAGATGAGTAATGATGTACGTCCAAATCATGTTGCAGATCAGGGATGGAAGCATGCTGCACATATTTGAAGAAAAAGTTTAATCAGGGGTTTTGTTGAAAGCAACAGACGTCATTAGTACATCTTTGATTAGTTTGTGTTTTATTAGCCGGTGTTTAATCAAGCACTTCGGCACACACAGACGCCAGTCTCCGGACTTTGACCCGGCTCCCATCACAGCTGCTCCAAACTGGGTGGAGGCCCATCACGGTCCTCCACTTGTGGATGAAAGGATGACGCATGAAACACTCGCTCCAGTCATGACACAGACCAGATGAATGGTGTTTTCACTTACTCCAACAATAAAAAAAATGCTATTGTTTTTCTTATTTTTTTTTTTGTCAGGAGACAAACTAAGAGGTTCTGTGAAAAGTCAAAGCCGCTAAAGAAGAGGCAGAGCTGCTGACGACTTAAGAGAAGAAACGTTTCCTTAAGGTTTCTTTAAGGTTTCTTTAAGGTTTCTCTTAAAATAAAATGGCGTGATGTTGAATAATGCCATAAATTTTACTGAAGAAGTCAGAATAATCCGGTCGTTTTATAGTTCATTGAGACAGCAAGCTGGAAAGTACACTTCAGTCATAAAAATGTGTCACTATATGCCACATGGCTGCAGCAGTAAAACACTGGAGAGCTCCATCTTTACAGTGACAGGCTAAAGTATTTACATCCCTTGAACTTTTACACATCTTTTCACATTATTATTGTCTTTTACTTAGATTTCACATGGTGGACCATCACAAAGTTTTCTTACGGAAAATAGATTTGTTTAGATGTTTTTTTACAAACAAAAAAAGAAAAATTCTGTGTAGTTTGCCTCCAGACACCACCTAATTGTTGGAGATTTACTTACCTTATTATGCTGAACGTACTCCGCCTTTCACTTCACCCCGACTATGGAAAGTTGTGGCGGCAGCATCACACCATGAGAATCCTATTTGTCAGCTTGAACATGGAATCTGGCAGGTTTTGATGGTAGGACTGAAAGAGCTTGAGACATAACTAGAACGACTATGCAGCAGTTTAGATCAAAGCATATTCATGTGTTAGAATGGCCCAGTAAAACTCCAGACAAAAATTTAATGATAATCTATGGCAAAAATGGAAAGTCAACGTGATATATTTGGCAAAAAAATTTACAAATTTCACTCTCTAGATGTAGAATATTCAAATAGACTTGCAGCTGTAATGTTAGATTGTTCTTCTGACTCAAGATGGCTGAATAGAAATGAATGGAAAACTTCCTCTATCTTTATTTATAAATATGTATAAAACCATACCTTCTATTTTCCAATTTGTGATTTTAAATGTTTCAAGAGGTATGGATTCTTCTACATTGCACTGTAGACATATCAGGCAGCCACACAGGCGATTATTTACATAAGCCTGCTGGAGTCGATCTCTATGATCTCTGTCTGTATCGCTCACTTTCTCAGCCAACATATACAAATGACCTGAACATGATCCACTGAGGTGGATCCAAGTCAAACAGGTCATGCATGAGATCGGCACAATGTTTTGACGTCTTCAGTTTTCATTTTGGGAAGCTGAACTAGCTGATCTAATGCAAGATTAAAGATTTTCTTAAACCGAAAGAATGATTTAGTTTAGCAGTTGTTTTGTAAATGCATATTAATTCAGGTTAAATACGCAAAGATGTCACGAGTAATGCCTTTCTTGTTTGGGTTTCCCCCGTCTGTGTTACACTTCCATCTGCTGGTAATTTGTTATAAACACACACCCAGCCTGACTGACGCACATGTAAATTACCGTCTTGCAAAGGCAAAAGGCTGGAAAAGCGGAGGTGTTTGTAGAGTTAGAGGCATGTCCTCTGTAGACGTTCACACAATTCACACAGATTAAAGCCAAGAGCCAGACATTTGTGTAGAATCACCAAACTCAGCTTAGACAGTTTACCAAGAAATAAAACAAAATGTCACCGTCAATGTTTCTGAGTCTCATTATGCTGTTGTAAATAAAACTATTCAATTCAGATACAAGCACACAAAATCCCAGAAAGCATAAAACAACTATTCAGTAATCTTTTGTATATATATTTTTTTCAGTTTCTCTCTTCTTTGCTCTTACGTTCTTAATTAAATACTTTCTTTAAACACATTTGCTTGTATTCTGTGTGTCTAGATATTATGAACAACAAAAACAAAAACAATACACACACAATGAAGTAATTTCTGAAGAGGTCCTAGAGATCCATGCTACTTCTGGTGAAAATGATCACTGATGAATAAATAAATAAATAAATCTTGGAACTCACTGAAGACTGCAGCTTGCTAAAACTTCAATGTCAAAATCCTTTAAAAGCCTACATGTTAAAAAGTCTTGTCTTGGTCTCAAACCTGCTGGATGTGTTTTCTTTTGACCAAAGCACACAGTGGTAACATCTGTTTTTTCTGAATTTAAACTAAATGTGAAACTTCTGGCTGTTTTCAAATGAAAGTAAAAATGGTTTTTTCTTTGAAAATGTCAGCTGTGCTTCTATGTGTTGAGGATGAAAAGATGAATACAAAATCAAGAGGGAAAAGCACTTTCCTGTGAAGATGTATGGACGTTTCTGTGTCTGTACAACACAAAAAGAAAGCTAAGCGAGTTATTCCAACTCATTCTGCCTGCAGCTAATGCCAACGTTTAGATGGATGAATGCACGCGTCAGTGATTCTCCACCTTAACCTGTTGCCAGCTGCTCCGCTGTATTGGACAGACAGCATGTGGTTAAGTATCTGCAAGCATACAAGTTAACTTAAATGTTGTGGAAGACCACCTAACTAAAGAAATTAAGACTCACCAGCACAAGCAGTCTCTGTGGAGCAGAGTTAGAGGTTAGTTTGCTAATGAGCGGCCACAGCAACGACTACATCATGATTACTGCGATGGTCTTGTAAATGCTTTTATTGCTTTTGTCTTGGTCTCACTATCAGAATCCCTGTTGAAATCTGTCATGCCTTGATAATCAGCCAGAAAATGTGTTAATTAATGCCAGCCGAGCAGCTTGGCTTTGATGCCTCTTGTGATGCCATTAGGCCAAACAAACACTAAGGATAATTTAAGTTTGTTTTTATTCAGAGTGCTTTAAAAAAAAAAAAGAGCTTGTAAGACGTTTCAGCTGGAATTGTATGGTGAATGTACATTTGTTAGTTAAAGGCAAAAGTAAAACTTTAAGAACATAAGTCAACTTGGGTTTTCTACTTGTAAGTCTGTTTTAATAAATATTTGAGGTTGGAGAATTAGAAAAAGCAACAGAGCAAGAAGGCAGGAACCGGGAAAAAAACAAAACAAAACAAAATAATATAAGTGAAACAGCAGGAACACAAGGACTGGTAATGGTCATGCGTTCAAAAAGCTTACTTTGGGTTGATAAATAACATTCATCTATTCACATAGGTAAATAAGCTATTGTGTAGCTGAAAAGCAGCACAGGAAGTTACAGAGAGAGTTTCTTCTGTTGCAAAGCGCAGCTGAAGCTGAGGACACAGTGCCATCTTTAGGCAGCGAGCTTCCAGGGTTATGTAAACAGCATGTGTGCCACATGCCTGTGGTTTGGGTTTTAGTGTCTGGTGACGTCTGAGCAGTTTACGTGTTTACTTTGAGTACTCCTTTTGAAATATGTGTGCTCTTCTGCGTCTGTTTCGAGTTAACTCTGAGCCTCTTACGAAAGCTTCAGCCTTGAATGGACAAAGTTTAAAGAGAGAGGGGATAATTAACAGCCCCGACTGAGTTAACATCAAACAGTTTTTTGTTTAAAGTGCCGTATCAAGTGTCTGCCTCTTCAAGTGTGACGGTCTCATTATGCTTAAATGAAGTGGTTTTAATCAGGACTGCAGTTTCCTCCCAAGTGGCGACAAATCAGGCAGAGATTGAGATTACCCTCCCTGACATGTCCTAATACTCAGGTCTGTGATCACTCTGCCCTGAAGGTTATTACATACTCTGACTCTGTCCTTCTCATTGTTTCTTCTTCACATGGTTTCATAAAGGAAAACTCTCTGAAAGGTTAATGAACAAAATTTAAATTTTATGTCAAGAGTCTAGTCTTTGAAAACATTTTTTCCTCCTTTGCAGCACAAAGAACCCTTTGTTCCTGGAGCACCAGGTGGCACTTCCAGTGTAGACCCGCTAGGTGGCAGTCTTGAACAGAAATAACCCAGACAGATTCAGCCACAGCAGCTGGACTGGCCACATATCAACATCAATTATCCACTGATTTTAATATCCAGATTCAATAGCATCTTTTATATACCCAACATCAGTTTTAATGGATTTAATTAAATAAAAACAACAAATTTGCAATAGATCCAAAGCAATCACCTGTACAAATATGTAGAAGAATGCAAGAAAGCCCCTCAGCCATTAATATGATTTTAAAAAATAGTCATTAGTAATCTAAGAAAACACAGACCAATTGTAACGTTAGAAAAACTGGACATTTCTCTAAAATGAAAAAACAAGACAGAAATTTGTCAGACAAACTTTCGAGACGTCGACAGCAAAACTGAAGCAGAACAGCAGAAATTTCTGTCATGTAGCATTTATGTGTGACAATTATCTCCTGTTTTCTTCTAGACAAAGGAGAAGCAATGTTTCTAAAATAAAATATAAAACATCCACAAATGGCTAAGATCTCCCAAAAACCTTGTAGCAGCTGTGAAGGTACATTTTACACAAAATGTACCTTTGAAGAACGTTTGATAAAAAATTTTGTTAGAAAAGCAACACTGAACATCACTCAATGTAAAAAAAAGATATACCTCAGTGAAACATGGTGGTGGTAACATCATGCTTTGGCCCAAAACAGAGTCTGCCAGAAAGATGAAGATAAAGTAACATTTTATTTTTTTAGTATCACACTGAAACCAAGCTTACATCCAAATGGATGAAACACAGACCTCAAAACTGGAAAATGAAAGTCTGAGAGTGGAATTTGACTTCAAATAACTCTTGTCAAGCTTTAAGAACTGTTAAAAATATCTTAAGGCTGGAGGAAACGATCTTAAACGCCTTCCATCAGGGACTTGGAGAGGCTCAACAACCTGATATAAACGGTTGGTTCTGTTCTGGAGATGATGAGGAACCTGTGGAGATGATGGTGCAAAAAAGGATTCCTCATGAAATCAAGACATGTACTGACAACCCTGACCATCCTCTTCATGAGTCTGCTTTACAACAACAGAGCGTTTTCAGTCAGAGGCTTCTTCAGAACCGTTGTAATGCAGACTGCCATAGGAAATCCTTCCTGCCCACAGCTATCAGCATCCAGAGCAACTCTTTGAAGAACCTTTGATAAAATGAGTTGCAATATTTAATTTTCCTTTGGAAATAATAAAACATTTTTGAATTTTAATTGAATTGGATAACATTAAAGCAGCCTGACGTTTTCATGTGATGGCCCAAACCAGATGAAGCGAGGTGACTATTAGCAAATGAAAAAGCCGGTTTAAAGTGTCCTTGTGCAGCTATAAAGAAATCAGGGGGATAAGCAGGAGAGCTTTGTGGAACTGGGTTGCATAACTGTGTTTTTTAGTCAAGAAAGCAGGAATGTGTGAGTGAGTCCACCTCCTGATTTTTATCATTTAAAAATCTAAGCATTTACACAGAACCTTAACATTTCTAAATAAATTCCTTTGAGCTTTCCTGGCTTTTGATCACATCACTTTATATGTTTTCTTTTGAGAGATGGCCTTTGAAGGGACGTTAGAGAATCTCTAAAACTTGCCTGTCTGGCCACAGAGTTTGAAGGAGACACACTGGAGCTGGCCATATTTTCCAAGAGCCACATCTTTCCAATTATTCCCACTGTATTCCCTTCAAAGCATCAAAGGTATTCATCCTGTTCAGTGTAGCTCTCACATTTCATATGGAAAAATGAGAAAAATAATTTAAACACCATTCTTCTTTCTCCTGCCCTTTGGCTTACCTTCTTTTGCTACTCTACCGTCTTCAGCTGGATATCAGGGCTCTGTTTTAGGCATCATGGACTCCAGAGGCTCAGTTAGCTGCGTTTTTGGATGGCCACAAAAATCCATTTATAATGAAGAAATCAATCAGCTGCTATCCTATAAGAATTATGAATCATGGTTCGTTCTGTTGTCTCGAAAAAAACAAAAAAAACTTTGAGCTGATCTGCAAAGAGACAAAACAAAAGATACATTACTGAAGCTAACATGTTAGCTTCATCATATGAGCTACTGAACAGAAGCGCCAACAGAAAACAGAAAGAAAAAACATTCATGCCACAGTGGAGAAGAGAAACATATTGCATGTGATCAAAACCATTTTCTTAAAACAATAAATTGTTTTGTTTGGTTGAAATAAAACCATATGTTACAAAAAAAAAAAAATTATCATAAAAGCTTTCGCATCTATTTTTCTTTTTAGTCTGGCTTTTAATTGAACCTCAGTTATTTTTTTAATCTATTAAATCTCAATTGTTTTACTTTGTCACATTTGTAAAGCTTAATCACATAATCTTTTTTGTTTAATTTTGTTTTAAGTTCTAACAATTTAAATGCTTTGTCTTTTTAAACTAGCTAGTATAATAATTCAAACATTTCCTTATTTATTCATTTACTTTAAGAGCATAATGCTTTTCCTCATTCCCTCGTTTTTATGACGCAACAATTCTTTATTTTTAAGAAATTAGAATATTGTAAAAAATATAAATATTTTTCTCACTTCAGAAAGTGAAACAAATTTATAATTTATACTCATTGCACTAATTGTTAAATATTTCAAACTTTTATTTCATGATGTTCTTATGATTGTGGTTCACAGATAATGAAAACCATAAATATTAGTGTCTTAGAAATTTTAAATATTGTGAAAAAGTTAAGTATTGGAAGCGTGAGGTGTCAATCCCTAATCAGCTAATTAACTTAAATTTATTTTAAAATACCTGCGAAGGTTGCATGAGCCTGAAAATGTCTAGTAGGACACAATCAAGACAGTCATCCACATCCTTCACAATTAGGATAATGCTTCCTTTGTGTTATGCTTGATTGTATGAAAAGTGCTCCACAAAAAAGCTCTGATTAAGACTAATTAATTAAACCTGTGTGGTGCTAGTTCAAAGTACAGAAAAGAAATGTTGGGTTTAGCTTTAAGAGCAACACCGTCATCTTTTCGGTCAAATGTCAACATGTGACCAACTTTTCTTAAACCAAGCAATATGTATCAGATGTTTTGCCACCTAGTTAAAAATCAATTCCACTCTTCCTTCTGCTGTACTGGGATGGAGAGGATTTATATCTTCATGTGAACCGCAGTACCTGTGCTTCGACAAGATGGATGGAAAAAAAAAAAACCTGGTGGATCCAATAATACAGCCAAAGTTCTGCAGGAAGTCCTGACAGTTCACAACAGCCTCAGTGATAACTGGAGCTAGGAGAACAGAGACATTTTCTGGGGCATCAAAGGGTTAAAAAAAAGATGAAACCCTTCATGCCCAAACATTTCATTTTGGGGATACATTTCCCCTTCCAATGCAGAACATCTTCAACAGACTGAGCATCCTCCACAAACTGCCTTCTATGTGAAAAATAACAAATTCTATACAACGTATGCAGACCATGGATGTGTAAGCGTGACTGTTCTCTGTACCATTTCTTTCAACATTTCTTATTAACAGCTAAGATAACAGAAGTATATGTGTCCTTTGTCCATAGAGGGTTAAGAAGTTTCCTTTTATAGCTCACATGCTGTTAACTAACCAACCAGAAAGGACGTCCTTGGAGAGCTATTTTCTAGCTTAATCTGTATATGAACAATAAAGGTTTTCTCTTTTTTGCAAAAGAAAACTCCACAAGAAAGTGCCATGAAGTGCAAAAAGCTGTCGGCACACTGGCACCAATTTAAGATAAATATTTGATGTGTAGTCTGTGTGATTCTTGCATAACTTTCATACCCACACATGAGGAAAACTAAATCCTTGTCAGCCAAATGCAAAGACTTTCACCTGATGATTCAATATCTTCTCCAGCCTGAACCTGCAGCAGATGTACACCATGCTTTACCTTATACATCAAACTGGCTGCACAGTGACTATCCCTGCCAGCTGCATTCCTCGATGGTGTACTCTTTCTAAGAACCGGGGAAGCAGCTAAATCTAATGGCATCAAGGACGACCACAACAGTGGCTTGGCCCAGCTCCAAGTGTGGGGAGCAGCAGAGGGGATGGCCCGAGGCCAGCTAGTTAGCAGCAACACAACTTGAAAGGGAAGCACCTATAGGCAAACACCTTCAGGGCAAAGGGATCTGCAGACCAGAAGTCTACTCTGTAATTCGGGATTTGAGATCTGAGAGAATGTATAATAAGGAGAATGCTATCTCTTCTTTTTTTAAACATTTATTTTTTAAGTTATAGTTACAACTTAGATTTCCTGAAATGTTCACCGAGAACATCTTCTTGGTGAAGATGCTCTGGATTAGTTTAATACAAGTAGCACAATTATTCTTTGCTATCTTTGATGCTTATTAGATTATATGCTGCTAATTTAAAAGCATGTTGCAATAAAACAAAAAGCATAGCAGTAATTGTTATTTTCATGTGCTTGTGAGGTATCAGTAAGGTCAATGACAAAAATATTTACAAATAAAATAGTGTGGTGTGCATTTACATTCAACTCAACACTTTATAGAGGCACATACTCCAAAAATACTTGTTTTTGTATGCCTCCACTAGTTTTGACTGATATTATGTCTCACTTTTCATGAGCTTTTCAGAAGCTCAAGATCAGATTTAATGGAGAGTGACTCTTAACATCAGTTTTCCTCTTGTCATCCATACAGCATGATGCTTCCACCAGCACGTTTCACCATAGGGAGGGTGCGTTCAGGGTGATAGCAGCATTAGCTTGATTATGACATGTTTGCATTGTCTCTGGCAGGCCTTGTGACAAACTGCAAATAGAACTTCTTATGATTTTCTTGCAGTGCTCATATTTTCCAAAAAGGCCAGATTCTCCCACCTGAGCCGTGGATTTCTGCAGTTCCTCTAGAGCTCTGGTCAATGCTCTCCTTGCCCAAAGTATCAGCTTGGGTAGGCAGCTACGTCTCGGTTGGTTTCTCTTTATTTTGGAATGATGGATCGAACAAAGCTGGGGATTTATAATCCTGCTTTAATCACTTCCACAAGTTAATCCCCAACATGTCTGTTGTGTTTCTTGGTCTTCGCTCACTAATGTTCTCCAACACATTAGTGCTGTTTGCTCACTAATGTTCTCCAACACTCTGAGGCCGCTCTGTTTGGTGGATTAAGTGACCTCTGAAAGCAATTGTTTGCACTGGATTTTATTTTTTGATTTAACTATAAAAGGGGCTGAAGTTTTTTTTAGGTCGTAAAAAACATTAAAAATATATGGTTGTTGTTGTTGTTTTTTTAAAAATAAATGAAGTACCTATATGTGGGTCAGATGGGGGTTGAAATTCATCGGTCTGACTGAAGTCAGTAAATTTATATGCGAGTGTAATTTTAGAGGAGGTGAATGAGGGACTTGGAAGAAGGAGGAGGAAGAGGAGGAAAAAGAAGAAGGAGGAGGAGAAGGAGGGCCAGCTGATGTTCCGACGTCACACTCAGACTGACTGAGCTCCGGGGTAGAGGCTCAATCTGCGGCCAGCGGCAGCAGAGGTGGTGGGGAGGAGAGGAGCATTTGATCCGCGTCTTTATGCGCCCCCGCCCCCTGTGGCTCCTTCACCGGCGCAAGGAGAACAAAAGACGGACAAACTGCCTGATCACAGGCGCCAGCCCTGCTGCTGCCTTCTCTTCTTCATCATCATCATCGAGACTGCAGACCGGGGGTTATTAGCCTGAGGCTCAGCTCAGCTTGCTAGCCTTTGTGGCAGGGTCCCTCCATGCACCCACGGACCCCCTAATCTTCACCCCTCAGAAGCGGGCTGGGAGAAGCCTCAGCTCCTCGCATTGAGATTCTCCAAAAAAAAAAAAGAAGAAGAAGAAGAAGAAGAAGAAGATCAGCCTCTTGAGTGGGCAGACAGCAGCAGAGACTGCGCACACCTCCGGCTGAGGAGCATCTTCTGCCCTCCCGGCTCGGTTCTACACGTCGTCGCCTTGGTGCCTCCACAGCCTGACAGGAACCGAGGGGCGATTGATGTGCAGGCTCTACCGCAGATAGGATACAATGTTGCGCATCGCGGCCAACGTGTTGGCGGCAGGGCTGCTTTTCCTGGGATTCCTGCACAGTTTGGAGATGGTCGCTCCGTCCAGGGCTGTCGATGGTAAGCGGAACTGATCCAGACATAACGTGGGGGTCCTGATTGAGATGCTGGGAGAGAATAACGAAGTGCGCGCACGCTGCTGATTCTTTATGTTGTCTGCATGCAGTGAGAGTAGACAGTACTCTGGAAGGAATGGGAAGTCGGTGGAGGAGACAATTAAAGCCGCCTTTTGTTTGGGGAATATTGCAGCGACTTCATGTTTCCACCTCAGTCATTTGCTTCGTTGGCTAAAACAAGAGGCATAATCAGTTGTTTACTCTGATATTCTGAGATGGAAACGGAACCATAGGCCGTCAGACCTGGTGTGAAGGAGGTTTACAAGTAGAATTTGAACTGCAGTGAGGTCTGAAATGCATGTTAAGTTTGTGGGGCTTCACTCAGTTCAGCATCGGCTCCATGTCTGTGCTGATGCACCAGCAGCCTCATCACTAAAACATCACTGGGTTGTCTTCAGACACAAACAGACTGAATCATGACCCATCACAGCTACTGCCCCGTCTATTGTCACTCTAAGTTAACATTCCAGTCAGTTCCTCTTTCATAAACATTGGAGGACAACAAGCAACAGGCATGCAAATCAATGCCTGTAGGTGCCAGCGTGACTCAATGACTCAATATTGTGTCAATATCAGCGTTCTTTCTGTACTGTAAAGACCAGACCCAGATTTCCACCTTCATTTATTGGCATGTATATTTTAATGACATTTTAGATACAAACTTCTACTCTACCGATCTGGCTTCATCATTGGGGTGTTAGAAATCAATCAAGGATCTAAATCACAGGGTCCAAGTCTTCTTTAGTACAGCAGATGCGCCTACATCCATAGTAGAAACATTTAGCTAACTTACAGCTTCCTGGTTTAGGCAAATGCAGAAATATGAAGAAGTATTTTCTGCCTTGCAAAATGTCTTAATTTTGCTTCTTCGTGATGCATAGATGCTTTGAATCGTTGAAATAATGTTTTGAATTTAGCAGGACAAAAATCGAAACAGTTTTTTAATGATAATTTCATTTATTAAGGGGAATCGGGTATCCAAACTGACCTGGTTATATGAGGAAAAGTTACTGCCCCCTAAATTTAATAACTTTTTATTCCATTCTTGGTGGCAACATCTGTCATCAACTGGAAATGTTTTTTTCTTCATTACTGTGGAGGAATTTCATCTTACTCTTCCTTGTTTTAATTGTCCAGACTGAAGGGATATCCAGCATGGATTGTTCTGTTAAAGGCCATGCTGCAGCACTCCAATCTGGATCTAAGTCTAGACTTTGACTAGACCACTCCAAAACCTTCATTCTTTCCAGAAATTCAGATGTAGGCTTACTTGTTTGCTGTATAATGTAAGAGAGCTTGAGGTTTAGGTTACTAAGTGGTGGTCAGATGTTATCATTCAGGATTTTCTGGCAGAGAGCAGAACTGGAATCAGTAAAACAGCCACAGACCATCAACACTATCGTTGATTGTTGGCATTATGACCTTACATGATATTAAGATTCCTTCAATGACCTGAGAAGTAAAAAAAAAAAAACACCTATAGAGAAAAAATGAGATCTGGTAGTGGGATAAATACTTTTTCATATCTTCTGTAGTTTTACAAACAACCTAACAAGGAAATATCACCTGTACAAACACTACCATGCGTATTTTTTAGGTATTTCCTTATTCTCTAAAACTTATTTTCTAAGCCTGTGGTCTTTCTTTTAGATTTTTAAAATTGACAACCTATGGCGACCTTAAAGATTACAACTGCATTCCTGCACTTGGTTGGGATAGATACACAGTTTCAGGTAAAACATTAAGTCTCTGTTGAAGAATATCTTTGCATCATTTCTGCTGTTCCTGTTAATGTGCTAAATCTAAAGATTCACCAAGTTTAAACCCAAGGCTCTTCGAGGCTCTTAGGGGTCAAAATCCAAATAAAATACCACCTTGATGATCTACCAGGAGCCTGCAGCCACATGCAGCGTAGGAACCCTGTCTTACAAAAAATGTCTCCTGCTTTGATTCACAAGTGTTCCTCCCTCTGAGTTGGTTTGCTTTGGGTTTAGTTGATGAGGCAGCCTTGAGCTGTGCAGCTGAAGTGATTCAAGCCCCATTGGGATGTAGAGGGGCGTAGTGAGATAATTTATTGTGAACATTGATGACGCTTGTGCAACGTAATTCTTGGCACACTTTTGTGAAAAACCTTAAAATGAAATCAACCTTTATCGTAGTAGCATAACCTCACACCGACAAAATCTGCTGCAAATCTGAGAGTGTGCCTTCCTTACCGTTCTTCTCAGTGTGGTTGCAAAATTAACCTGGGCTCTTCTCCAGTCTTGTTTAAATTCTTGCTCTGACAGTATATTTAGAGGAAGAGTTGTTGTTAAAGAGACGTTTTCTGACCTATCAGGATCAACACATTAATTTAAGCTCCAAATTATTCATAGACAGGACTGGACAAAAGTATTAGGTTTTGCTAGAAAATTGTGTTTTGAAGCCCTCATTGCCATTACCTAATCTTTTGCTCCTGCCACTGATTCTGTATCAGATTTAAGTTAGGCCTTTGACTGGGCCACTCTGACACATCAACATTACCTCCAGTCAGAGGAAAATAAATAGGCAAAATTAAAATGTTACTTTTACAAACTGTAATTAGAGTAATTCATATTTTCTGCTGGACTCAAAACTGCTACTGTTATCAAAGAAGCTGTTGCAGTGGAATCGGTCAGGAAAAGCCTAATTAGAAAAGCTGCCTTACTTCCTATCAGTCACAATGACAGTACGTCACTGTTAGCCTGAATGAAAGACACTTGTTTCTAGGACTTTCTAGTTGGCTTCTTTTTGCACAGTTTCCTTTAGACTTCAGGCTTATTTCAAACTGGCTCTGAAGGTTTTCCCTTTAGTTTCTATCTTCCTCTGTTGCAGGCATTATAAAAGAGAAGGGGGTTCTACCTACCCCTAAAGTTTAATTGGGTCTAAAACGCTCTTTGTTCCCCAGAAGAGACCTCTGTGAACAGTCTAAACTTGTTCAGAGAGCTCACTGCTAATTGGGCATCCAGTGCAAAAAAAAAAAAAACTAAATCCCTAATGGGATAATTCACATCACTTCACTCTATGGAAGTGCTGTCATGACAAAAAAAGAGACCAGTGGCCCCTTACAAATGTTACAGTTCTGCCCTCCTCAAAACCATTGTGGTAAATTCCTTCCTTATGAGACCAAAATGCAGAAGTTCGTTTGAGATATCTATCTAAATTGGGGTCATTTAAGCAATAAACTCTTCATTTCAAGTGGCACAGGGTCCTTCCTTCTCGTGCTGCAGGGGCTGCAGACATCTCCGCTGCAGCATTTGTTGAAAACATTTGGCCATCTGTGGTGTGATATTGACACAGTGACATCCAAGAGGACAAATGTTTATAACTTTCATGTTTACTGGCATCTAGAAGTCAGGAGGAAAGCAGGGGGTTAAAAACTGAAAACAAAATTAAAACATAAGACCAATAAAAACAGTATATCCATGTGCTTTATGGTAGGGATGGGCAGTCATTGTATTTTTTTATTATGATCAGGGAAAAAAAGTGAAGATGTTAAGAAGAATTCAGATTTATTGTTAATTTATGGAAGTTCACAAACCCTCCCAAACTGACATTGTAACTGCAATGTTGCTTTTTGCTATTTGAAATATATCTTTCCTTCTGCACTTGTTCAGTAAGAGCGTTGTTTAAATCTGTTTATATTGTTTTGATTGGATGCAACTGGTATGAGCTGTTAATTGTTCTGAATTTTTAGCTATCATTTATCACAATAAATACCACAGAAATTATCCTAAGAAAGTCGTGAAGCTCATATTGCCCATAACTACGTCACAGTATTTGCACTTAATACTGGATTGAGTAATTTTGCAATTTTAACCAAACAATATAAATTCAAATTTGGCCGAATTTTTTTTTAAAATTTCCCAAAGAATTACATTTTTGGAGATATAAAACTTTTCTCTGAGTGCAACAATATTTCCCCCTTTTTAAAAATAAATTACTCAAATAAATGAACTTTTTGATTATATTCTCATAGTGATGCACCTGGGAAAGCTGCTGTGTTTAATTCTTAATAATTGGCTTTGGTTGGTGAACCGGAAAACACCAACAACTTTTAGATGTTTATTGTTGACAGCTGCTATGCAAGGCGGTAAGGCTTAGCAGTGAATACAGTTTGCGAAATACATAAAGCTATCTCTGCAAGAAGTCTTTCAGTTCTTGTGCAGGCCAAAAGCATTGCCTGGAAAATCTGCTTCATTCCTTTGTTATTTGCATTCCTGGGATAAACTGACAGAAATCCTTCCTGCATGACGACCAAAAGGTTTAATAATAATCATGTAACACCCTGGAATCACATCGAATCTAGAGCAAGGCCCATTTTAGAGATTACAGGTATAGTTTTCTAAATAGAGACCAACAAAAGTTTCATAATGAGACTTGGACGGAGAAAATGGAACAGAGAAAAGAGTTTGTTTAGCTGTTTACCTGACAGAGTTTGGGGTCCTGACTAAATGTCAGACTGAGAGTTAGCTGCTGTGTTTGCAGCCACCAAACAGTCATAATTAGGTCTGATAGGAACCAAGGCAAAGACTGGGACAGAATGGCTAAAGCACCATGAAGAGTAGTGGAGCAAAACAAATATAGATTTGTCTCAGACCACCCAACTAGATTTAACACGACAATGTGTTTCAACAACACAGGATCCCACAATATGCTCCAGGATGTACACTGATTCAGTGTTCCCTCTTTCTAGATCGGTTTTTAAAGCCTCACTGCATGTAGACATTGAAACTCAGGGTCTTGTTTTATCACTCAAGGCTTCAATTTTGTCTTGCTTCATGAAAACAGACAATTAGTATAGCTAAGTCTGGATTTAATGAAGAAATTGGTGTTGGTCTAATTGTATTTCCATCGCCTTTTATGTCAATTATCCCAGTTCCAGACCTATCTGATGTTACAATTTTATATTAATGAATCACATTTATAATTTATTTAACTCCTCAATAATTTCTCGACATGATGCTCCAATGATTATGGGGACGGCATAAAATTCTCCAAGCATGGCATTTAAGAAAGATATCATGGTTTTGACACTCTCTCTGGATTTGGACTAAACCTTAAGTAATTTTATAGTAAGATAGGGTATTTACAAAATTGACTTTTTTGAGCTTCATATCATGTTATATTATTCCCTCATCACTTACACTTGTTTGAGAAATCCTGGCAGCCATTCAGGAATACCTAAAAAACTTTCTCGCCAAGCGCCGCCTATTTACCGAAAGCTACTCCTTGGATTTTCTTTGTGCTTTGCCCACACAGCTCCTCTAGACTAGCGGTAGCAGCAATTAGCAAACACCTGGTGGAACCGCTTATTTGCTGAGCATATCATGCAAACTACAATGGAAGAAGAATGATTGTAAAGGGCATCAGTGGAGAAGCATTGCTGTGATGATGTCAGATTTCTGTTAAGTTGTTTTTGATATATACATATGGGGGAATTTTTCTGCCATAATCCAAGAGCACACATTTTCAGTCTGGAAGAATATAGTTATTAAGTTATGGATATTATGCAGTTAACTTAGTAAAGGAGGACAAACGAAGCAGTTTAAGGGTTTTTACTGAATTTCTTGTCACACAAATCATTGGGGATGTGAACAAATGTTTCTGTTTTCTGCTTGTAATCAGACACGTAGCAAGCAGGTGTAGTCTATGTTCCCTTTTTTTTCTGGCTTCTGTTCAACGCTTTTCCAAATGATAAACAACAAAAAGTTTGATTAAAGCTATGACTCTTTTTTTTTGTGCTAAGAAAAAAGTTGATCATTTTTCTTTAAAGTGGGAGTTATGGACTGCAGATTCTTGTAGGTTTAGAAAAATGGCACAGCAAGCGCAGTGAGAGTGACCCACTTTCTGCTGCTGTAAAGAAAACCAAAACAATGAACTGAGTAGCTAAAGCTCCTGTTACATGAGGAGATCAGCAGAGTCAGGTGATAATTTCTGGATTATTCCCAGACCTACAAAATCTGCTACATGCAGTTAAAATGAAAGTTTTGTCTTGCCGTGTAACTAAACGTCTTAATGATGCTGGAAGCTGAAGTACCGGTAATCAAAAAACACAGCTTTACATGTCAATCAGCTTGCCTCTGGATGGAAATCCACACATCTTTGATAGACATGAGAATCTATAGTGAACCAGTAAGATATTTAAATCCTGAAATGTGTTTCTGATATAAGCTAAAACTAAGTGCAGGTGAAATCATAAATGTTATTGCTAAAATAATTTGCTTACCAAATTCTGAAGCAAATGTGTGAAGTAATGTTCAGGTTTGAAACATGAACATTACTTCTCTCATATGAAAACATAGAAACTTGAGCGACATCCCATTTTTGATCTGTACGATTTAATATAATATCGGCCCACCTTTTGCATCCATAACAGTATCAACTTCTGGGAAGGCTTTGGGAAGTGTGTTTTTGTGATTATTCTGCAAATTTTCTTAAAGCGGACTTGAGAAGTGAGACACTGATGTTGGATCAGAAAGCCTGGCCTCAGGTTGAGGTCAGGACTCTAAGCAGGCCAGTCAAGTTTTCCACACCAAACTCACTGATCCAGGTCTTAATGAACCCTGCTGTATGGACTGATGCACGGTCATATTGGGACACGAAGGGCTCATCCCCAAAATGTTTTTATATGCTAAGGGATAAAGAGCTTCTTTAGCTTGAGCTAAGGGGCTGAAAAACCTCCAGAAAAACATCCACACTCTATAATGCTATCCACACTAAATTGTAGACTTTATACAGTTCAGAAAAGTGATGTTCCCCTGGCAACCACTAAGTTCTGGCTCATGCTTTGGATTAGCAGACAGAGCCATGTTTTTATCCCTCCAGAGAACTGAGTCCCATGGTGTTATGCTTTACAGCACTGCATCCTGTGCTTTGCACTGCACTTGGTGATATAAGGCTTGGCTGTATCTGCTTGGTCATGGAAACCTCTTCCATGAAGTTCGGCATGGACTCTTCTTGAGCTAATCTGCATGACGCATGAAGTACGGAGGTCTGTAGCTAATGAAAGTTGGTGGCTAAGTTTTGATATCCAATAATTTTCTCTTTGGTATGATTCTATTAACAGTTCACAGGACAGTATTTAGTAGAAGGGAAATCATGATTGGATTTATTGCACAGCCTTTCTTTTACAAATGTCTGTAGAAACCGTCGGCCTGCATAGCTGCCGGACATTATGGGCCTGATTTCAAAGATCTGGATCGGTTAGTGAATCATTGCAGCAGAATAGCATGTGTCACAAGAAATTTTCGTCTTCATGATTGCTGCACGAAGCAAGACCAAACGTCACTATTCATATCAGCTGAGTTCCCATGATCAAAGACTCATCATCTGCTCATTAAAGCTGCTAAAACCCAAATATCTGACAGCTTCTAGGGTTGAATCTTCTTAAAAATGTTCCAGCTGCCACGCATGGAGCTGATTTTGCCATCTAAATTATCTAGTTTTTAAAATATGAGACAAAGTTATATGATGTTCAAGGAGGATGAGGTGTACTGACCCTTCCACAGTAAAAGCAAAAGTGAGCTTGGTTTCCTTCTCATTTTAAGAATGAAGGAACTGTTCATGTTGATATGTTGATCACTGTATAATCTCGACTTGTCAGTCCTCACTGAGCTTTACTGTCTAATTGTGTTTTGCTGAAACACAATTAGAGGTCAAGTAATGGTATTGTACTCTTGTTTTGTAATAAAGGCCCAATACATGTTTCAAGAGAAATATCCTGGTTGCTCCATTTCTTAGTTTTTCCTCAGCTCAAGTCTTTTTAGTAAAAAATCATGTGATTGTCCCATCTAGAGAGACTTCATCCACTGAAAAAACAAACAGGACTTCTATGTGCTGCTTTACGATGAGTCCTTGGTAACTCCAATTCTAATGAATGATTCCTCACTCCTCCACAAGCAATTTTTGCTTTTCATAAGTTACATAACTTCACGGTTGCAAATATTTTTCATGTGCATGATTGTTTTGAACAAAGTTATTTACTTGCATGCATCAAAACATTCAAGTCATCATTTTGAGCATCTTAGTAGGGCTGAAACCCAAAAAATGTATAATAACATATTATCTCACCTGTTATAGTGTTTGTTATTTTGATAGATACATACATAGAAAAAATAAACCAGAAAATTTGGTTGCAGTTTTCAAGTAATTGTACTGCATCTTATTGACATTCTGTTATTCATACAATAGAGCTGAGAGTATTAAGCTAATCTTAGTTGCCCAAATTTTCTTTTTCTCACATTCCTTAGTAGGCTTGTTTCAGCCAGCTGACTACCAGTGCACAGCACCAGGTAGGGGGAAGGCTGTAGTATGTTCTGTGGCATTTTACTAACATTAAAAACCTTGCATGCCTTGATACAACTAGTCCTTGTCTAAAATGCATAAGACAAATAATCAGAAATATTTTTTTTTCTTTTTTTGTGCAACAGTTAATGAAGGAGGTGTAAAGCTTGAGTTAGTAATGTTTTCAAATACCATCCATGCAGAAACTGAAACTTTATCGGGGGTGGAACAACAGCAAACAAAAGTCACACTTAAGATTAATGTTAATCTTTCTCCTCATTTCTGTGTTTAGCAAGGTTTATTCATGTATCAGAGCTCATTTGCATTTCATAATAAGTACGCCCCCTTGTTCCACATATGTGTGCTGTGAGGAGCCACCGATAAGCCAGAACTCATTTCCACTAAGTCCTCCACTGAAACGGCGGCTCTCTGATGTCGGCACGCAGACTGTGCAATCTATCTTAATGAAAATGATGATTTGTCTAAATGCTAATGAAATCAGACACTCAAATAACACAACAGTAACACGCTGTAAGTTTATCGTGTGTTTGTTGCCTAATTAAATTAGATTATTGGTTGAGCCAAAACATGCAGTAAATTACAAAACTGTGAAGTAACGTTTCACAACCTGAACAGAAAACTGTTCCATCTCCCCCCTCACCACTCATAAATGTTGTTTTCTTTCAGCTGGACTCTAGATCTCTAATGTTTAACTTCGCCTTAAGCCAAACCTGAGCCTCACTTTAAAGCCAAACTTATTCTGTGGTTGAAACATACTCAATTCTGTTGAGACATGGCCAAAGCTAAATGCTTATTAAAGATGGTAAAGGGATACTACGTACAAAACATTAAAGTCAATACTGAGATCTGCACTGTTATGTCCCTGCTTCATGTGGAGGCTTTCCTACACACAAATATTTGTGTGTAGGCAGTGTGGTCTCCCCTGTTACGTGTATATTCTGTGCTTCTGGGAGCAGAATAGGCGGCTGTTTGCTCCACTGTTATTATCCTACAACAAAACCGAGCAGGCTTGTTTATTTAAAATGTAGGGGAGTTTTATTTGCATGCATCTTGCTGAGAGTCTGTCAAGTATCTCAAAGGGAAAGTCTGATATTTTTTGGAATCATTTATAAGGAGCCACTTACAAACACCTCTGATTAGCTTCCTCCTGCTGGATATTATTTATTAAAGCAACATAATCTCATTTCCTCACAGTACACCATGAGGAAAATGTAAAAATAATTACTTTAAATGTTCACTTGTCAAAGTGAAACATCCTCCTGGTGTGTAAGAACTGACCCGTGATCAGCATGAAGTGTCCTGAAGCAAACAGCTCTATTTTGAAGCTGAAAAAAAAAGAAGAAAAAGCTGATGTGGTATGAAATGTCAAAGGGGTGAAATTACTTTTCTGAAAAAAACTAACCAGTTTAATAAAGCAAAACACATTCTGTCCATTCTTCTTCTTTTCAGTAGGCGTATAACTGCTCAAGTGAAAAGTGGTTTAGCACGTAGCGAGCAGACTGCCGTTCCCAGTGACTACAGCTTGAGTTAACATCATCAGACTAAGCATACAGTCAAATAATGTAAGGTTATTTGTCATTGTTTGGCAATTGTTCTAAAACAATAACTTATGAGAAGATGATATAACATCTCCACTCAATGCTGCATGTTGCAATTTACTGTTCAGCAGCAGAAATGACATAGCTAATGCCTGCCAACAGCCACTAAATATCATGTTTATAGTACAGTGAGCTGAACCTTAACAACAGTCATGGTTAATTTTGCTGCCCTTTGGAAAAATTTAATCATCTACTCCAGAGGTGCAATGTGTGCTAGCAAGATCAACTTTTCACTCACATCTGAAATAGTGACGCCTTCCCTAACGTTTGTTATGAAAGTAAACTTAAATTTTCTGTATCATGTTTAGAATCTGTTATATTTGTAGTTTCATCAAAGTATTCGTTATTTGTAGACCTCCTGTATTACATGCACATAAACCTCTCTCTAAACATGGAATCAGAGAAATTTCAACTTTCTTATACAGAGGTCAAAGTCGTATTGAGACTTGTAATTTGTCCCAGTCTTCTAAAAAAGAAAAGCGCTAAAGAATTTCAAATAATCTTCTTTAATATGTTTCCCTTGGTAGCGAACTAAGAAGGCTTAATTGTCACTGCTGCTGCATGTACTCTGATGGTGGTACAGCAGGGGGATTTTTCCAAATTTACTAAGTTTATAATCGTGCATCACACCTTACGGGTTTCTGCTTACGCCCCCCTCCTTTCCGTCACCGACTTATAGATTTAACGTGGAAGTGAAAGAGGTCACGGCTCCTCCCCTCTGTGCTCTGACTCTCAGCCAAGTCGAGATTGCTGACATGCTCGATTAACACTCTGAAATGACGCTTTAATGGGTCTTAAATTGATTCATGGAAAACAGACATTGAGACAGCCTTCAGCTCAAACTAAACATGTAAGAACTTCAGCTTCGGCGAAAAGGCAAGGCTAAAGTTTAACGTTGTGTCGCTATTTTAATGATAATGTAGCCAACATCTGTTTAACCAGCAATAGTTACCACGTCTCACTCTACATGTTAATCCGTATTTAATTGGCAGTCTGAATTTTTCTTCTTTTATCCCTATCTGCTCATTAAAGACAGATTTTCACAGACTCTGCTGGAAAGTTTGGTTCAGGAGGCACAGCTGGGTCATCTTTTTCTCTCCTTGGTAACTTGAACAGTTGCGAGAAGTTGGAAAACTGTTTTTCCCTCCCTCTTTTCCTCCTCCTCCTCTTTCCATTTTTTTCCTTCTTTCTTTCTCAACCCTGAAGCGCCTCGCCTCCGGAGGCGGATGAAGAGGTGGCAGGCCACAGCAAAACATACCAATTCCTTCTTCCCACATTTTTGGTGTTTTTGAAGGATCCCTTCAGCTCAGCCCATAGGTCAAACAGTAAACCAGCATAACGCTCTGTTTGGTTTCCACCTCGGTTTATCTTGCATGACTCCATTTGGATCTTTTGCAACATTTACAAGTTGTTGTTTTTTTTTAAGCTTCATATTTTCAACCTCATATTTTGCTGTTATGTAAACATTCCTCCTTTGTATATGTTTACAGGGACACATTATGCTGCCTACTAGAATAAGACCATTTTGGGATTAAGGCCCTACCCTCTCCCTCCCCGCTGAGAAACAGCTGAAATGTTTTATTTGAAGGAGTACACGCTATCTTCTGTAGACTAAACTGTTTTTTTCCATTACGCTCTTCAACATTCTTTGTAGCCCTTGAAAAAAAAAATTTCACAATGCATTTACTTTAGCCGAGAACTTGTGCTTTATGCCCGTTTTCAGCTTTGTAATACTCTCTATATTCAGCTTGTAAAAAAAACGATCAACCATGTTAAATCAGAGCAGATGTAGTCTGAGCATGCTCAGTCAGTTTGGATGCAAAGAATGTGTTTTTTTTCTTAAGGATTGTGCAAGCACTTAGCTATTTGAGCAAAGCTAGACCTATTTTATTCTTCTCTGAAACACATATGGCGATTTGTTGAAGTATTCACATCCCCTGGACGTTTTCAAACACTATAGCCGCAAACTCAAACATATTTGAATGAGATTTAATGTGTAGCACAAATATATTTTTCCAAATCACACTCTGAAAAGTGTGGCATGCATTTGTATTCAGCCTCATGAGGGATAAAAACAAATGATGTCGCTCTTTTCAGATTTTTTATTGTTAAGCACTTAGAAAACCATATATCCTATTTCTCTCATGTCAAAGTTCTGCACTAATCCCTGTAAAACCCATGGAAGTTTGTGGTTACGACGGGACAAAATTTGCAAAAGTTTAAGGGAAATTCATGTTTTTACAATACTGTCCTGTCACAAACCCAGACGGCTCTTAGTGCAAAGACATGGGATCAGACGCACCTTCTGACTTGAAGTTCAGTGGTGTACTTTATGTTTGGCCTCCTCTCACACTCTGCTGGCTGGTGTGTAATGAAGCACTGGTTTCAGTGTCTGCAGGAAGCTTTGTAGTGGCCCGGTTGATCTCTCAAGGCAGACCTACAACTTATTTATAGCTCCTCTGTGGGTGTTGGAGGAAATGGTGCATGGGCTGCGGGTGAGGCCTGTGTTTGCCTTAGGAGAGGACTCTTCCTCACAAACAGACCCAGCTCATCCTGGAGCCTGAGCAGATGGGTGCAAAAGGACGCTGGATTTGAAATCTGGTCCAGATTTCACACAGACTCCACTTTGGTAAAAAAAAAAAAAAAAAACACAGGCGGCTTATTGATAGCATGTGTGACATTCCACCATCCCTTCTCAATATTCTAGCCTCACCAGGAGGATTCACAGAAATTCAGGCCAACTGTGGCTATGAGACTATTTGACTTATACTTCATAAATAATTTTCTGTGATCTCTTTTCTTTTGTCCACCGAGTGTTTTTAACTTATGTCCTATTTACTTAGGTTATTTACAATCCTGATCATGTTTTGCAAGAGAAAAGTTACATTTTTTTGTAACTATGAGAGATGAGTTCTGTTGATTGGTTATCAGCAGTCAGTATCTTTCTGTGCTCTGCCTTTTTTCTGTGTGCCATCTTAGAACGCCTATCAGAAAAATGTCTTCTTTAAGCATTTAAACCCGCTGTTACTTTTGCATAACATCATTAATTCAGTTTATAGTTATATTCACTAAAGATCGACCTGGAACATGATTCTTTGGAAATCAATACAAAACATGTGCTACAAAGAGAAAAATATATTTTTTCTGGTACAAAAGAAATGATCATTGTAGTCCTTCAGAATTTAGTTTTTATACAGCAATTCTCTGTTTCTATGCAACTTTTTCAGGTACTGCAAGGACTGGTCGGCCATTTTTTTTTTTGTGTATGCACAAATCTGTACCTGAGGTTAATTTCTATAATCTAATAATTGTCTACAGTTTGAATCCATCAGTAGGAGGTTATCAGAAAAATCCTAATCTACTGTACCTCATAAAATCTAACTCAGTGAAACCACAGATTAAACTACCAGCTACAGAAAATAGGTTTTCTTCTTTAAACATTGGATTGCAGCATTTTTGGGATTATTTATCAACCTAATTCATTGCAACTAAACTACAACATTGCAATACTGAGAGGAAAAAAAAATAATGTCACTAGAAAAAAAAATTACATCACTAGAAACAAGACAGTTTTAATTTACTCAGGGTTTCTGCTGGGCCTTAAAAAGTTTTGAATGAGTTCAAATTTCCCCACACTAAGTATTAAATTTCCTTCTAGCTGTCTAAAGTCGGTGCTTACATTAAGTTAGGTTTTTCAGTACAATTGATTCAACTTTGTGTCACTTCCTTCTCCTGCAAACTGCTGCGCCTCCTTCGGGAGAAAATGGGCACTGTGGTTTGATGGGGGTGTTTGTGCAACCTCTTGACTCATCAGTGTAATAAAACCTCAACCAAATGTGTTCACTGATTTTTATATGCTTGAATATCACAGCTGACGTAGCTGCTAGTTACTTATTTGCACAGTTATATAAAAACAGTTTAGAGGAAGGGAACAACAGCACCAGCCACTGTTAAATCTCTTGCTTTTTGTCTTCCTGTGTCAGTGTTTCTCTTTAGGATTTTTGAAATTAGCTGACAGAAGCAGCTTCATATTATTGTTTTTCCTTGACTCACATGACATCCAAACACCTAAAATTAATAAAACACACTTGTTGGCTTGTCTATTGTTGCAATGACTCCTATTAAATCTGCAAGTTTGACTTCACTCCAAAAGTGGGTGCTGCTGTTGCTCAAGACCCAAGTACTATGGTGCTTAAATCCATCTATTAATTTAAAATTAAATAATATTGGTCCCAAAAAATATATAAATTTAACTTTGTGAAAGTTGGAGAAAGCTTGTTTATTGAAACTGAAATAAACTTTCTTTTAATTGCAAACTTTGACTTTGATTTTAGAAATATAACTTTTTGGCATTTTTATTTTCTGTTAACAGCATGTTTAATGCTATCAACAGAATCAGTTTGAAAAATCAGATTAATCAGTTTGAAAAAGCTGAAAAGGGGCAGGCCTTTTTGGTATTTTGTATATTTTTACTAGTTAGAAACAAAGGCATATTTAGATAACTTGGACGCCAACCGCAGCGAGTCAGACCACGGCCTCTTTCTGCATTTCCTTGACTTTCCCTGTGAGACTTCATGTCCAACTTACTAACCTCTTGACCTACTTCTTCTTCTCCCTGCCATGTTTCTGTCAGCAGCAACCTGTGAACTGAGCCAGCAGCTCCTCCCACAGCCATTACCGAATGTAAAGTTAACCACACGTCGAGTCGACTCATGTCAGTGTCTGAATAAACAGCTCACTTCACATATTGCCGCCTGGTACAGCTGGTGATGATAGCTCGTAAACAAACAAACAAGCATGCACCAAAGAGCAAAGTTGATGAGCAAAGTAGAAGGGCTTCAACGCGGGCCTGGTTGCATATCATGAATAATTCAGAACCTTCTGACTTGCAAGGGAGAAAAAAAAAGACACCCCTCCCGTCTCTCGTGCAAGCACTCTGTTCAAAGTGGTGAGGAGATGAGGATAGATGGAGGATCGGAGCAGTAATATGCCAGATTGAATTTATAGTATTTGGGTTGAGCCCATTTAATGATCCCTCTTAGTGCTGGAGTTGGAGGCTGCAGCTGTACATGTAAATGCTGTTATACTGTTTATCCCACTTCATCCCATTATCTGAACCTCTTCTATCCCAAACTGTCCTGTCTAAGCCGGGAGTTCACATCTATGCTCAGGTAGTGCTGTCATTTCCAGTCAGCATCTCTGAATTTACACCTGAAATTAAAAAAAACAACAACACAATTCTAAGATTTCGTTGACAGATACACCAGGGCTGAAATAAATATGGGATTTTAGTGGTTTTTCAGGACCTCATAGGTATGGAAAATGAGAAAAAAAAATCAGTATGGAGAAATATGAATAGTTAGACTTCATTACCTATCTGACTGTCTAAAATTTAGGTTAATGGCCAACTGGTTTTAGCAAGTTCCATGTTTAAAGCACTGAAGAAGTGGCTGGACTGGGCTTTCTTGTCTGTGTTATCTGAGTAGTGTTATTGTCTTATCGTTAGATAAAATACATTTGTTTAGTAGGCAGTTTAACTTAAAATCTAACTCAATTTTTTAGATTTATTTGTCCATTCATACTGAGCAAATAGCAATGTTTCTGCATGAAAACACATGAATGAGAGATTTAGATGTGGAGAGAAAAAAGATTAAGCCTTCAGGGTTTGTTCTACCCTCACAGGTTCTGGGATTTTCTCCACTGAAAGGCCCAGGGAAGTTCCAGCTTTCACTCTGCCTTCCCTCTCGATACTTCAATGAAAAAAAAGCAGCGGTTTGTTGGGACATCCAAAAACCTCATGTGGTTCAGACCTTGTAAGGAGGGTTATGAAATGTTGGTGCCTGTGGTCATCAGAGCAAACGTTGGACTTGCTATCAATAGCCAGATTTAAATAAGCGTATACTGTAGACTACTGTGAGTTAAACCAACTTTTCTTTTCTTAACACAGAGTTGGGTAACACAAAGTTATCACTCAGTGGAAGTCGGTGCTCGGCTTGGTCAGTGTGTTTTGTTTAAATGCTCTTGTGCTTTTCTGAGAAGACCTTGAGTTGATTTGCTTTGTGTGCCATCTGACTGTGGGCAGAGTGGGTAGGATTTCTCATCACAGAAACCTGAACTGGACATTTTTGATGCCCTCCGGCCATGGCGCATTGCAACTAGCTACCCGGGAAACTGGACCTGAATATGTATATGCAACAATTTTACAAAAAAGAAAATTGTTTCCATATTTATCCTTTTCCTATTCTGTCCAACAGCAAGCACCCTTCCTAAACCTTATCAGGGCGAATGACTATTGACTCCTAACAAGTTCTCAGGACTAAAGATCAGTGAGACGATTTTTGTATAAATGATTAATTTCATCACGTCTTTTTGTCTTTTCAGCCCCCAGGAGTTGCAGCCCAAAGCAGTTTGTGTGTAAGGATGGAGTGACGTGCATCTCCAAAGGTTGGCGCTGTGATCGCGAGAAGGACTGCCCAGATGGGTCAGATGAGGATCCTGATGTTTGTAAGTCCTCAACAACATACCTCTGAAAACAGAGATTACTCACTGCAATTTATAATCACACAATGTTTTACATACCAAATTAGTTTTTTGTTGAATTTTTGGTAAAATATAAAGGAGAAATTCTAATTATCTGTGATTGCCAGCACGATGAAGGTGGGTCAGATTTCATTTTCAAGACACAGCAAAGTGTTCGGGTTGCTGGCCTCTGGAAAGTCTGTAAATGTTCCTTACCATGAATAGAGTGCAGCAAAAAGCCACATTTTTCAACTGAATTTGTTATTAAATTTTATTTTATTTTTTGCAAGGAATGCAAACTTTTGAGTGACTTAGCCTTCCATAAGCAATGTTTACCTTTGTGCATAATTAATAAATCTATTTGTGTAGCACACTTCAGCAACATGGCAGTTTAAAGTGTCTTACATCATAAAAATACAAAGTTATAAAAACACCATACAGTCAATTATTGAGAAAACCAGTAACAATATTACATTACATTTTGATTATGTGTATCATCAATACACATCAAATAAGTTGTGTCTGATTTCTTCTTTAGATGAAAATATTTGTGTGACAACACTAAGATTGATGGCCTCTTGTTCTTTGGACCTATTGTGCCAAATAAATTAGGACATTTAAAAGGTTTGCCTTTCTGTGTTAAATGTGATTTTAGAGTTGACTTCTGATCCACAGATTATGCTGCCATAGACCCAACATATGAGACAGTCTGGGGCGATGTAAAGCCACTTTGACAATCGCTAAGTCTCTCTCTAGCCGGTTAATGTCTGGTTCGGTTCTAGCCAGTGCAGTGTGTTCCTCACTGGGTCTGAATATAGACAGAAACATTGGCAGGCCTTGAGCATAATGGACTCAAACAAACCCAAAAATTTACTTTTGTCTTAAAGAAATTCATCACTACCCCAGACATGAAGAAAATAATTCAGATGAGTTGATTAGCTTGCTGTATCTACAAATCTTATCTGTATTTTGACACTTTATTTATTTCTTAAACATGGGCAAACTTTAGATTTAGGTAACAGCCAAAAGGTTTACGCATATTTCCACGCATTAAATTTATTGAAAAGAAAAACCCAGACAAAGAATAAAAAGCATCCTGCCAAACTGATGTTAGTACAAAACTGTAGTTCTGACAGAGCATTAATCACAGCTAAACCGTTTCTCGTTTCTTCACTGCATGGCCATTTTTCTCTGCTTGCAGGGCTGTGAAATCACAGTCATTCTGCCCTTAAAGTTGACACATGTGCTCCTGGTGTAGCTCATGATTACGTTCCTCCACTCTGGGCAGCTGTCTGATAGCAGACAACATGTCCACTGGTCCAACGCGGTGGTTTGGATGTTGTTGTTCGAAGTTTGCAAGGTCTGGCCTTTGCTCATGCAGTGACGCAAATCACAGGCAAAAAAGCAAGCATAGTCTGCTGTCAATCAAATTGACATGGAGATGACTCTGGCCGGTTAAAGCCACTCCCATCCATCCACCCATCCATCCAGGTTTGCCATGACCTCTGCATGGCTTCTTGCCTGAGTTAGCGCTACTAATCGTTGTCTTGCCACAAATCATTAAGCTGCAGCTCCTTCAGAGTTACCTTGGGCTTCCTGTCTACTTTCCATCCTACATTTCTCTGTGAAAAGTCAAAAGTTTTTGATATTGTTTTATAAGTTAATCCTGCTTTTAATTTCTCCACAACTTTATCACTGACTTGCTTGCTGTGTTCCTTGGTCTTTATGATGCTGTTTGTTCACTGATGTTCTCTAACAAGCAGAGTGGCCTTCACACAACATCTGAAGTTTACTAATTAAGTGACTTCAGAAGGTAGTTAGGTTCGCTGGTTTATTAAGGTATTAATGATAAGACAAAAAAAAAGCATTCATCAGTTTTCTTTTCAATCATGAGCTTTTTATGTAATGTTCTGTCACATGAAATCTCAGTAAAATATTTTAAAAATTCAGAAAGGTCTGAGAGGTATAAATACTTTTGAAAGGCACCAAAAGTATTTGTGTGTGTGTGTTTTTGACCAAATCGGCATGCTGACTTGCATAGAAAGTGTAGCTGCGGTCTAGACATGTGAGACTCTGAAAACAGATGTCTGGAAGTCATTAAGAACTCGCCTTGAGGAATGGAGAAACCTGCTGTTTCTCACTACCTGCCCTCCTCACCCTCTCTCAGCTGGGCCAACCTTCCTTGCGGCTTTGCACGACCTTTTTCTCTTCCTGACACTGTGCCAGGCACTTTATCTAGAAGCCACTCCACACATTTAGGCTGAAAAACGCAGCTCCCATGAAATTCCTGGTCCTGTAGTTGGAAGCAGTGATGTTATTAGAAGCTGCTGCAAGAAACGCTACGGTATTTACTACCAGTCTCAGCTGGGCTAAGAGAATAACTTGAATTTTCTCTAGCGTATTTGCTACCGTTGTTCACAGACTGAACACCACAGCATCATGTGACTTCAGATGTTATAAATCAGCATCTATTGAACAAGACATTTTAATTGCTGTCACAATTACTGATGACAAATGATGGTCATCTTGTCCATTATTTGCATTATATTCTCAACGTTTTTGTGACACTCTAAAGGAGTGGAACATCTTAGCCAGAAGCAGAACCAAGTAAATCTATTCTAATTTGGGACCGTTTCTCTAAATATACCCATTTCTTAACCTGTGGAAATATGTTCTAGATTTCTTCTCTTATCCAAACTGGCCCTATCTGGGACAAAAACAACATGAACACAATCTATCACAAGCTCCTTAACTAGCTTATGGCAAGTTTTCAAAAGCAGGAACATCAAAATATTGTTTCTGAAATGAGACAACTTTTACAGTGTTCAAAGAAAAACAAAAAAACAACAGACCTAGAAAGAACAAAATTCCCTTCTGTCCAAACAAGAAGGAATTATGGTGTAAAGAAAATCTATAATAATCTCTATTGATGCCTTGTTGTGGTTTGAAGGTGTCTTGTTTGATCAAATAAACTAACCTCCCTGTTTAGGCTATATCTGGATGTATCGTGGGCTAAAACCATCCTGTTTTGTTTCTTTTCTATTTGGAGGACTTAAAGAAACAGCACATGTCCTTGGTTATCCAGTCTTTGGAGGGGGATGTTGTTTTCATTTGCTTTAAGAAAAGGTTTATGTGCTTTTGTCAAAGGTGTAACTGTTTAAACTGTTCCCGATTGACTGGAGGACGAGTCTTTGTGTTTTCCCATACAGGTGGCTTCTGCGTTTGGTGTAAATAACTTTGCTTAGAATTTTGTGTTCTCTCTGTGCTCGTAAAGCTCTAAGTTAAGTCTGATGTTACTGCGTATTTTTCTTGTTGTCAGAGAAACAATGACTTTCAGCCAATTCTGATTATTTTCTAAACCTTGGTAGAATCCTGGTTCACAAGACAAACATGACAACAAGTCAAGCTGTGACATGACATCCCAACGTAATTAAGACAATATTTCAGCTGTAAATGAAGCCTGCAACTTTAACCTTAAAGGTTAAGGTTAAAGTTAACTTTAACTTTAGTTCGAAAGCAGCCAATTTCCAGACATGTATTGGTTTCATGTAAAAATATTTTTATTGAGTTTCCAACCAAATGCCAACAACATATTTAATGTCATGTCATTGCATTGATGTGATCAATGTTTCATAGCTCAACAGGCCTCAACATCCGCCTGGGGCTTTATGGTTCCTGTGAAGTGAGCTCCTGTCCATTTCCTTTCCCACCCTCACAATGTCTTTATAAACTGGGTTACTGGGTCAGATGGACATGGGGGGCAAATTCTAGGAATAAAGCAATAGCCAAAAAAAATGTGTGCATGTGCATTTTGTGCAGCATTGTGTGCCATTTTGGATTAATAAGCATCAGCAGAAATATTAAGAGATGTTCACCAAACCAGAGTTTGGGGTGTGGGACTGAAGTGTCCATTGAAACTCCATCCCATGGTGAGGGCAGCTTCTGTCTCAGCTTCAGCTCATAATTAGAAGATGAAGAACCAGAACCTCACGGGGTTTCTTCAAACAAAAATAAGTGATATGTTAGGCATTTGGTGAATGATATTTACAAGTAGGCTGCGGTGAAATTTGTCAAAATGTGTTCCACTTTGTTTCAGCAAAACATGTTGCACAATCACTAAACTTTACAGAGAAAACATCTTGTTTTACGATGTCCTTCTTAAAAAAAAAAGTGACCAGTAATAATCTTTCTTGGAATCAACTTTTACTTTTTATGAATTTGTTTTCTGTTACCTTTTGTTCTTGAATTATTTTCCTTTTCTATTACAAGACCAATCCCTCAGTTTCCACTGAGCAGAAATCTTGTGGCCCGTCTCTGATTGGTACGAAAGTCCAGAAGTGCCTTTTGTATTAAGAAGTACATTTGTTGGTTGCTTTGTTTGGTCTATGATATCTCCTGTATCGGTTGCACAATGCATAATAGGTCTAATTACTCAGCTTGTATAAGTGTTATTGAGTGATTCTTACTTAGTCAACCAAGCAGAATATTTTATTACACTGTAGAGACCACTTGTCCCCAAACCTGGTGCTCAGGGCCCCTGGCCTGCATGTTTTAGATGAGTCTCTATTCCTGCACACCTGATTTAAATTATTTTATGACCTTCTCTAGATGTCATCTAATGCTGTGGAAGCCTGTAAGTCACCATGTTAAATAAGTGTGTGGCAGCAAGGAGACACCTAAAACATGCCAGACAGTGGTTCCTGAAGAACCGCTGCAATAAGAGACTGCAAGGTGCCAATGTTATGTCACTACAAATCAAACCCAGGTCGTCACCCCTCCACCGCCATGCTAACAGTTAGAAGAGGATCTACTTGTAATACATTGCTGCTCTTCAATTAGCTTTTGTACTGTCCTTTTAGAAAATTGAGCGGTTTATTTGGCATCCCTTCCTAGTGAGTTATGTTTGCTTAGTATTTCATTTGTACTGGCATGAGCTTTAAAATATAACTATAAATCTGGCATGAATATGAGATATATTTCTCTTAGCACCTTGTTTAATCTGACTTTATTGAAGCAGACATACTCAAGCGATGTAAATTATACAAGAAGCAAATGGGAGATATCATTTTTGAAAAGTAACACCTGCATGGTTGACCAACAGCTAGTGGATATTTGGGACAAATATGAAGCATACATTGGCTTCTTTACAAGGCGAACCACTACTAGCTCAGATTCCCATCACATGAAATGCTGCTCCACAGTAGAGAGTGCCATTTTCCCACAAGGACCTACTTTAGTTGTGACTGCATCTGCTAAAGTTTTGACTCATGGGTCTGGAGCATCTGCTGCAATTTTCAGAATAGTGGTTCTTCTGTTTTTCATGCATACCTAAGCTCTGTGACCTGAATGAATATCTTATCTCTTTATATATCTATTCTGTTTAAGTGTGTGGTCAGATGAGTCTGAATCCCCAGTGATAGGGTTTTGGTTTTTTTAGATGGACAGGGGAGAGGGCAGAGTGGAGCTTAGCAAAGGACAATCTGGTGTGTGTTCAGCCAAGAAAAGATGTAAGGGGTTTAAAAAAAAGAACAATCTGTAACCTCAGTAGGCTTTACTTACGGCAGCCGGCCAGACCAAGGGCACCGCTTAAGGGGAAGCACGAACAATTTGAGGAAACACAAAGAAGGACATGAACAATAATAATGTGATCATTTGCATTTCTAAAGCTGGGGAAAATAAATGCAGAACACCTGGCTCTGCCTTGGGCTACATCTTTCCCACTACAGCACCTGCATTTCATTAGGAGCTGAAATAAAGTACTGCATCCTGTGTCTAAGCTAAATAATTTAACATCCAGCTTTCCTCTGGCTGACGTTGTTTAACCTAAGTCTCCGCTGGTTTGTTTTCTGTGAAGATGACAATTAGTCTCATCCTTCTCTCCTATCCCCCTCAGACCTTTGCTAAGCTTTTCCTCTCTGTTACAATTAGTCACCTGTCTCTTGAATTTATTTTCTATTGCTCCATGTAAAAAAAAAAATCACTGTCTGCAATGGGACTTCATGGTTAATTCCAACCAAGCTTTTTTATTTAGTAGAGCATTTAACCTATGGCTAGAAATGCACAGTAAATTCGACTGGTCTTTGGTATTGGCCAGTTTCCCTCTTCCGCACCCTGACCAGCAACTGTCCAGTCTTAAACTCAATCTGTTCTTGTAATCAGTGACACATCATACATAAGCTAAACCACTTTGTGGCAGCAAAACACTTTTTGGTGTGGCAGTGGTGATTCTAGAGTCAAAGTTAACCATTTTCATTATCAATAAAGCAGTTAGAGATGAAAGAAGGTAAACCTGGTTTTCTAAGTATACAGTTCTGAAAAAATTAAGAAACCACAAGGTTTTTTTTTAAAAAAATTCCTCTGCAAGCAGATCTCATTCTACTAAGTGAGGTGCTGATTAGTAATCACCTGAAATCCAGATAGAGAGCATGTGGAAGCAATGATTGAAAATAATACAACTGTAACATTAAAGCAAAATCAGCCAGAACCCAAAACAAGTGTACGGTTCACCAAAACGTTTTATTACAAAAATGATGGTGTAGAAGGGGTTCCACAGGGTGGTCACACTGGTAGGTCAGGAATGGGGGGATCCAGAGGGGTCGGGAATCCAGCCTGGGGAGGGTTGGGTGAATGGACAGTGGGAGGCCTTGAGGGCTCAGGGGACAAACAGACGACAGGGACAAAATCCACCAACCAGAGGCTGAGTCGTGAAACGATCCGGGGTCATGCACGGGAGGGTGTCTCATGCAATGAAAATCCAGTAATCAGAAGACTGGAGGCAGGGTCAGAGACAGGCAGGGTTCAGCAACAGGAGGTCAGAACTCTTCCTACAGCAGGACTAGGCAAAAATCTGTGGTCAAAAAAACAGGCAGGCTCAGAAAACTCTTTAAAACATGAAACAAAGCTTGAAAACTGTGACTGGGGCAAGAGACGATCTCGCACTGAGCTGGTGACGAGCAGCTGTTTAAATAGGGAGCAGCACAGTGCAGGCGAGGGTAATGAGTAATCAGCACAGTTAAGGTAGAGCTGAAATCATGACAACAACATAAAACACTCCTTTAACTTCTGAATTGGTCTTTTTTGGCAGGTGGGGCATAAACTGAAATATCTGAATAACTTGCAACCCTCTGCTTTCCAGAGCAGAGCCTCCATATGTAGAATGGTGCAGGACTGTACAAGGAGGATGGTTATAGAAAATGAAAATGTCAAAATTCATTTCTAAAGTAGAATATGATTTATATTAACATCTAGTTCATGCTTAAATTTTAATGTTCCCATGGGCTGTTTAGGGTCTTTTGAAGAAATATGTGACCTGTGGGTCTTAAAATCCCCAGGTCCATTCAGACTGACATACACAGCAGCTTCTGCTGTTGTAGCAATGCTAGGCATGCGAACCGCATTAAGTGCTAATATCAGATGATGAACGTGGCTTAAAATGTAAACTAATCATTTCCGTTTTACTGAAGTGTTATGACAGGAAAGCTTAAACAAAGTACTTAAAATGCATTTTTGTATCTTCTGATATTGTAGTTCTAAAGAAAAATCAGAATCAACAGGTTAAAGTTTTATTTAAAATTTGGAGATATAAAAGGGGCCACACAATTCTGACTGGTGCATCATCAGGAGCGCCGTGGCGCGTCGGTCAACTAACTAGCACCTTTGACATTCATTAAATCTGCATAGAGACAGAACATAATGCTGGACTCCAGCCTTGGATAGAAATATCATCCTTCCTGAATATAACAGGCTCAACAGAGAACCTGACAGAGCCAGTGTAGATTGTTTAATACAAAATAACATGGACGGGGTTTTTTTATTTGGGTTTTCTTGCTGACGTGTGTTGCTCTTAAATATACACTGAACACATAAAATTGAAAACTTAAATTACTCAAAACACAAAGTGAACTTCTTCAAAATGTCCTACTTATTTCATTTGTGTGTACTATTATTTTACAGTGTTTACGTTTGTTCTTTTGTAATCAGTAGTTAAAATACATTTTTTTCATTATGTCGGGGCAGTTTTGTGTGTTGCAATGTACTTTGCTGTTCAAACTGTTTGCTCAGTGGCTGCTCTGCCCCGAAGGAGCACTGCTGCTTGTGTGTTTTGAGAAGACTCAGTTTGTTGTGCTTGTCAGAGGGGGATGGATTTAGCCTTCCTGCTTTGCTTGTAACCCTGCCAGCTGGCCCAAAAGCCCCTCCACCCCCCCATGAAGGAATAAAAATGTGCTGTTGATATCTTGGAAGGCAAGTAGAGCCAAGGATCCAACTACCAAACACAGAGTGCAGTGAAGGCATCACACAGTCTGCCACCGGCGTTAAAGCCACGGATCGTTGGAATAAACAACATTTGTGCTGCACATGTCTGGGTGAAAACAAGCACAGTGATCCGCGTCTGTCAGAAAAATTTATATTTAGACGTCTCGCTGTAAATAAAATGCTACAGGTGCTGTTTCAGTGGTAGCTCAGTGTGTTGTTTTCCACCTGTAGACTGAAGTGTTTAAAGGATTTCTATCAGAGATATTCAGTGCTGGTGAGTGGATATTGTTCCTTCCCTGCTTTGTGGTGCTTGCTGGGCTCGCTCTGCTGTCCATAAACTTTTTGACAAGGCTTTGTGGAGGGCAGACATTAAACTACCAACTCCCAGGGGGTCCCATCTGTCCACTCTCAGACTCAGCAAAGCATTTGCTGGATCTTGATTCTGATGCCATGTCCTGGTTGTTGGGAGTTTTGTTCTGCTGGCAGGACAGGCGAGAGAGGAAGGTCATCGGGTGCAACTGAGAATGGGCCATGTGCTGCTAGAGCATAATGCCAAGGCAATAGTCAGTGAAAATAAGGTCATAAGGGACAAAAAAGTGTTTACTATGGGAAAATACAGCCAAAGATTAACAGTTTTCATTTACTGTATTCATTTTGAGGTAAGGCGTTTAGCTAGTGTTAGGAAGATTAACCGGTTTGCATCGATCCATGGGCCTGAGCATGCGTGATAGGAATGCAAATGTAAAGGAAGCTTTACATTTCTGCCATTCATACGAAAAATCCTAATTAGACCGTATGGACAGGTCGCCAGTCTGTCGCAGGGTAACACAGAAACAGACAAGACAAACAACCATGCACACACACACTCACACCTCGGGAGAATTTAGACCTGACAGTCATGTTTTTGGACTGTGGGAGGAAGCCGGAGTACCTGGAGAGAACATGCAAACTCCGTGCAGAAAGACCCCGGGCCAGGAATTGAACCCGGGACCTTCTAGGCAACAGTGCTACCAACTGCGCCACTGTGCAGCCCATCGTATCAGTTACATTTTATATTAATGTATTAATGCAAAAACATAAAACTAATTATTGACCAAACAGTGCTTCCTGTAGGTGGTAAAGCAATGTATGTTCCGCCTCCTACCGCCACAAGAAGAAGAAAACTGTGCGGGTAGGAGCGCGTACATGACGACAACAACTGGAAAACAAGGCGGAGCAAGCGCAACCGATACATTCACCGCTGCACTGTACATCTAAGGTTTGGCAACACTATGGATTTTACAAGAGAAACGGACAGCTTTATAAAGCCAATGCGATTTTCAATATGTGCCAAGCTGCTGTCAAATACACTAGAAGCACGACTAACTTTGTAACTCACATGAAACGGAGACATGGAATCAGCATGGAGACAAAAGTTCACCGTCTTCAGAGGAAGATTGACGTCGTTCCTCTACCCTGTTGCGGCTATTGACTAAATGAAACATGGAGATATAGATATTAATTCAGTGCAATAACCACAGAAAAGCGAAAAATAACTCAGAAAAACCGTTGAATAATAACTCAAAACCACTGCTGTTATTCTTTGTTCTGGCTCTTTATATGCTGCGATTCAAACAGACTCGTTGCCATAGTAACTGACAACAACGCCAGCAACGTATCAGGATTCAACACCAAAAACTACTCAAACATTTCCCACCCAAAGATTATATAACATACTTTTGTAAAGAACCATTCTGTAAAAGAGCAATTCAGTAATAAATGTTTAAAATTTGAATTGCTTCATTCATTTTTTTTAATGAAAAAAATATTTATACAAACAATATCGTTTTCAACTAAGTTAATTTAAATCAAGATAAATCTTACTTAATTGAGTCGCTGGTTGATGAGGAGGAATCGTAAATGTATCAGGTCATAACTTGCGAGTTCACATGTGTATCATATTGGGTAGAAATTTACATCCGGAAATTCTCACACATGCACAACGCATGCGTGAGAAAACGTTCCAATCCACATTGGCAATGTGCACCTTCCTTAGAGCGTCTGGATGATAGAAAACTGAGAATGTGCTCTCTTATAGTGATTTGGTTTACGTGTGGACACAGCTAGAATGACCACATTGACTAAATCATCAATATTCTAATTTATTAATTTCAGTACTATCACCTTCAAAGCTGCAGAATTTCAAACAAAGCTAAAACATGTGGGGAACATTTTCTGACCATTATCCTGTCTTGGTATGTTAAGATATCCTTTTAACAGAATTATCTTATGGTAAAAATGCTAAATTTGTATTGCACTTTATCAAGTCTGAGGACACCAAAGCGCTTACACTGCAGTCAGTCATTCACCCATTCAAACACATATTGATGGTGATAAGTTACATTTTAGCCAAAACTGCCCTGAGGCAGACTGACAGATTTAAGTGACCAGACATATTGAAGCTGGTGCCTTTTCATCACTTTTCCCCTGCTGGTGACCTGTTTGCTCCCACCCTCTGCTTTCAACCCCAGTTTCACCCCACATGGCTGTGGGTTCAGGTCAGACTTCACATGTGAGGCCGCTTACAATACTATGGCTCAGCCTATTTTGCAGGGAGTCGCAGCCGATTTGCGTGATCCGAACAATGGCCTTAGTTCTTTGGACCTACAATAAACTACCCCCAAACCACCTCAGTCCCTCAGCCTGAAAAATAGCATGTGATTCATCACTGTGTGCTGCGGCTTAAAGACTCAATTCGTACAAGGCTTCAAAAATCCTGCATTACCGCAATCTGGTCTTGACGCTTGAAGAATGGCATTGTTCAGAGTTTTCAGCATTGCTTACTCAAGGTGCTTCTCTAGGTAAACACAGAAGGTACAAAGATGTTGGTTAAATCAATATTTAAAGCAACATGCTGGTCTGCCGGTCATAGAGGCGAGACCTAAAAAGTAGAAATAAACATGCTCAGATTGACATCAGTGGAAGCTTCTTCTTTAATTGAAGAGCAACAGTGTAAACCAAACCACAAACCAACAACATGAACAATGGATGACAGACTGCTTAAATATAAATGGATCTAAATTGGGTCTGGCTGGAGATAGGCACCAGCACCCGTCTCGATCCCACTAGGGACAAGGGTGTAATGAAATGAATGGATGGATCCAAGGGATGAAACAACTGCTACATGCTGCAAGATGGAAAGTACAAGAATATTCACATTAGTCAGTTCGGTTACGGTATTTTATGGGCTGGTGTAATCAGGAGAGCGTTTCCATCACTAACTGGACACTCACTGGGCAGGTGGTGTTAAACCCAAAGGCTTAACATGGCATCATACTTGTGTGACGACAAACATACATTAGTGACCTCATACTTGACATTTTTCTGTCCTCCAATTAATAGAGTGTTGTGTGACACCAGTAGCTCGACCCTATCCATACTTTGCCATTGTCTTATGGACCTACAACTAAAGATACCCCACTCAATGGAGACAAGGTATTAGATAAGAAAAGAGGGGAATCTATTGAGAATATCTCTAGTAATGAGACAGTATTTTGTTCTTCATAAACCACTTGCAGTTTCGTTTCCGCACTTTTTTGTTGATGCAATAGTGACATCATAATCAGGTTCCAGTCTACTTAAAGGTACACCGTCAACAAAATGCTTAGAGAATGGGGTAGGAAAGAAACTCTTCAAAGAACAAAGCTTTGAGCTTGCTAAGTTGGCTCACTCTCAGTGGAGGGAAGTTGAATGAAATGTTTATTTTAAATTAGCAATGCCTTTTTCCACTGTGACTCCCACCCCAGCTGCCAGGACCCCACTAGAATGAACCCTTTTGTCCACCTTATTTGGACGAGGTGTCCCACATGGTCTTCTGGCTTTGCTCTCTAGTTTTGGTCACTTATACGTTCTGCTTCTTGAGTAACAGCGTTCCTTTTCCACACGTTGGCTTCCCATTTAAACATTTACTGTAAATGGGTCAGCAGATGTTGACGAAAAAAATTAAGGGAGGAGATGTCGAAAAAAGAAGATTATTGGAGGGAGCTATATGGACTGTGTCCATGCACAGGAAAGAAAAAATTGAGTCATGGAGCCATGTGATTGGTTTAAAATATCAGCGTAAGAAGAAAACTTTGCTTTACTTTGACAGGTTTTACAGTGCAAAGTAAAATCACTAATCTTCCTTCAACTTTTTCACAATTTGTCACTTAACGTTAGCAAACCTTAAAAATATAGATCTTGTTGTGATAGACCGACACAAAGTACTGTAGAATTGTAAAGTTGAAAAACAAAAAAACAATAGATTTATTTTTTTTAAGGATTTCTTAAAATCCTAGTGACTTTTATTTGATAGTGACAGGAAAATGGGCTGTGAGAGAGACAGGAGACATGCAGCAAAGGTAAACAGGCCGAGATTCGAACCTGTCACAGAAAACTGGACTTGGGCCTCCACACATAGGTCGCATCCACCATGTCCAAAAAATGTTAGATTTCAAAATGTTTTCAAAACAAAAGTCTTAAAGGAGTGATGTGCTACAGTAGTATGTTTTAGTCCACCTTGTCAAAATGTTATACATGTATATGGGATCTAAATAGAGATCAGACGATTGTTGCTCAAGGGCAAATACTGTTTCTGTTTTTTGTAATTTGTTTTCTTGTGAAAATCTTCATATTGTATGTTTGGGGGTTTAAATTTTACAAGAAGAGTGATCAGACAATATATTTGGCACCTTACAAGTGCAGAGATGATGGTGTTATCTTGCTCTGAAGAAGGAACATATGACTCATAGCTCTTCTTGATAGGATTGTCAGTGTGCTAATAAAGATCTGATGTTTATAATGTTTTAAATTGTTGTGTCAGTGTTTGGAGAAAGCAGTTACCAGAGAGAATTATGGCCCAAGCATACTGCAGACCTACTGGAAGAAGAGTGCTATGAGTCACTGGGCTGTGCATCAAAAAGTCACAAGACTGGAAATTTCAATCAGGAAAAAAAAGAGTTCAGGAATATGATCAAGAAGAGACGATCAGTCTGTTTCCACTTGAAGTAGTCATGTTCATTGTCTCTGTAGGAACGATTTTCCCTTTATTTTTATTCACTTACAGAGCCATAAAGTCCCATCTGACAACATTGTACTGCACCAGGCCTGCATGCCAGTGCATTGGTGTGCTTATTGTTCATATTTTGCTTCTGGGTTATGTATTTGTACACAGCAGACACAGTGAAGGTGGTCATTTGGCTAGATGAGCAATAGATTGCTCCTGCTAGTTTTCTTCCAGCAGCTCTATTTTACTGCTGCAATGTCTCTGGGGATGTCTGCCATGTGCATCTTCCTGTTCAGCAGGCCAACAGCAAAGATGGAGATCATGAAATTATAAGCATTGTGTAAACATATCTGCAATTTAAATCACAGCTGCATGATGTCATAAATAAGATGTCATATTATTTTTCCTGTGGTGAAAATCACAATGACATATAAACTTTTTAAAAAAATGACTTATGGTCTTTGTTCATTAAAGATGTTTTACAGTGGTGCATTTTTTTTTTTTACTAACAAATTTCCGTTAACCATAAAAACACAGCCCAATAATAAAATGTGGATTTTCATTGCAGGATTTCACAAAAATAATATTTAATAAAGGTTTATTAAAGATAATTCCCCTCCCATTTCTTTTTTGTGTGCATATTGCAATGACATCACAACAAGCACATTATTTGAGCTGCCAGCTGGTTTTACACTACACAAGTTGTGCAGCTTTTGAGTGACGTTGACGTAGTCTGCACAGATCCTCATTACAAAAAAAAAATCTTTTATTTGTTTTGATTTTTCGAAGTTTTCCACAATTTTCTCTTAAATATCCCAAAGGTCTTTCTGCAGTTTATAGAATCTAAAAATTTAACTGAGGACACTCACTTGGGATGTCCTAAAGATTTTACTGACACAAAAACATTAATCAACTTTGCATATTTTCCTCTGAATTACTGTCGAACTGTTTTTATTTATTCATTACCTCCCAGGTAATGGAAAATTGGAGGATGTCTGTAGACTCAAACATTTTTTCAAACTCAATTTTCTGTTTTATTTCTCTTTTATTTGCAAACTTGCAAAGAGGCCTAAAAGGACTCTGGTGTTTTGTGATGCCACTAGAGATAATCTGCATGTCGAAGCTTGTGTTTTTGGGTTGGTGGGTAGATTTTATCTTAAATAATTGCTCTGCAGCTACAGAATAATTAAAGTTATTATATTAGCAACAAACCATATCTGTAGCAAATTAAAATTTACAGTCTGCAGGTCTAGCTTTAATAAATAATCTCAAATAGAGTATTTTTTTCAGGTAACTACATCTACAATTAAACAAACATGAAAAAATAGATATATTCTTACTTAAAATAGAGAAATTAACATCACAGCAGTAAAAGTGGTTGTGAAAACTTCTCTACCTTACTCTGAGGGTTCATGCAGGGACAAGGGCAACATACAGAGACCTTTCCTTTCAGTGCTGCTGTGCAGAGCATTGTGCAGAAGTCTGCTTCATCAATCCTGCTTGCTGCCTGTAGGGAGGCCCAGGTGGGCCAGGCAGGGCAGCATCAGACAGCCACTTTATTTCACTCTGCCTGAGGGAAATTAGTCTAATCTAATGGGAGGCTTTTAGGTTGTCTGCGTGAATAAATAAGCGTACTCTCCGGTTCTTGGTGTGACTTTCTCAATCAAAAGTTTTCCTTCACTTATTTTGCCTAAAGGCTGAGTTTTCACTCAGCAGGAACAATTTGCGTGTTTCGTAAATTAAGTCAAAAAAGAGAATTTAAAAATGGAACAGAATATTTAATTTAAGTCTGACTTCAATAATTCCTTATAGACTGTAGACAAATCAGACAAAGGTGTTGAAATGATGCATGTGATGCAGTCTGAAATTAGATTCAACACCAGAAGGCAAACAGAGAATTAAATTGATCAGATTCTCAGTTAGATGGAACATGATACACAGGATCTCATAATCAATACTGCCCAGAGTCTCAGTCATGAATCAAATTCCTTTCACCTGCGCTGCTGCTTTATGTTTGGTGGTAAATAGCTAACAGAGAGGGATCAAATAAGGGATCGATATTCTGCTGAAGATCTTTTGCTTTATTGGTTGCTATGTGGAGTAGTGTGATTTGATTAATCAATTAATTACAATATGTAATTTGGAGAAATAAGTTCTTTATTTTCTTTATTTATAGTCTAAATCTATTATGGGTCAAGGTCAGTTTGCCTCTTTGGTCATTGTTATCCCTACACATCACATAGTGAGTCAACTATGAGTCAGTATGACCTAGGAGCAACCAAAAGACTGGTTGATATTTGCCATTGAAAAAAAAACTAAATCTGAACATAACCATAGAGAACAACTTCCAAAAGAGTATAAAACATCTATTCTGAAAGGATTGTTGAAGCAATGAAAGCACATCAAAACCGCTGACCAAGAAATTCCTCTACTTGGAAATCTGCTCCGGGTTCTTTTTTAAACCCAAGTTTCTCTTGGGATTTTTTTTGTGTTTTGTGGTAGATACAGTAGAAAACGGTTGGAGGAAGTATACTGGCAGCATCATGAGTGACCAAGGCTCCCTGATGTTTGTGGGGAGCGAAGGCTGCTCCAAGTTTGTAACTATCAGAATGGAAAGAGGAGCATAGTCTGATTATTCCCATCCACATATCGTTTGTGCTTACGATGTGTGGATGGGAGTGTGTGTGCGTGTGCGGGGGTGTGTGTGTGTGTGTGAATCATCTATGTAGGAAACAACTGGCACCAGGATGCACTCGTGATGTTTTTCCTGGTCTTGGTTTCAGATATTTAGCACACCTTCAGCCGTCCTGTTGAGTTCAGGCCTGGTCAGGTCAGGATTGTTTTAGTAACACAAGAGGAGCCAACGTAATATTAGGCAGGTGGTTATAATGTTATGCCTGATCTGTGTGATTGGTAATGGAGTTCTGCATGCGTTTTTATTCCTTCTCTGTGTTTTCTTTTTTGTTTTGTTTTGTTTTTTTTAAACAGGATGGTGTCATTTAACTTTTTTTCCATATGCAATCATCTTCTTCACCAATAACAATCTGGTCTTGAATGACAGTGCAGAGCGATGCACATGAGCACACTGACACACAAATGCAAAACACACACACGTCCAGATGGATAAATACAAAATGTAATAGAAAATAACACAATGCAACTGATCATTTCTTAAATTGTAATTCATTTATTTTTTCATGGAAAATAGAGCTGTGCTCATATCTTTTGTGTCTTCCTGTGCTGTTTTGAAGCATGTTGTTTGGTTTTATCTCTGGAAAAAAAGTAAATGGAAGCATAGAAAAACACAAAACATAATTTTAGATGAAAGGTACACTGATGTGTTGATTTGAGATGAAAGAAATGTTTTCTGTTCATTCACTCTGACAAATGTGCTGCCTGATTCGCAGAGCCGCAGCTCCAGCATGAAGAAAGACTGAAGGAGTAAAAAGGGCTTTATGTAGATACTGTAAGGGATTCACAGCATTTTATTGGCAAGACAGCAAAACATACATCACATAGTTTTAGCTCAATAATAAAAAATATATATATATATATATTTTTTTTTATAAACTTGACTCTATTGCCAAGAAATGAATCCTTAACTTGTCAGGTTTTGTTCAGTTGTATTTCACATAATACAACTCAGCAGCTCCCTTCGTCCCTGTATGCTAATTGCTTTTGTTGCCATGTTCTCTCAGGTCCACACAGCACGGTTTCACACTGCCCACCCAACGAGTTCCAGTGTGGGGGGACAGAGCTGTGCATCCACATGAGCAAACTGTGCAACGGCGTCTCAGACTGCACTGATGGCTGGGATGAGGGACCTCACTGCAGAGGTAATGCCATGTTCATCACCAAGCTGTAAGCATTCTCAAATATGAAATATGCATTTGAACAACTGGATTAACATTGCAAGGTCTGTATAATGTAACATAATAAGACTGCTGTGAATGTTGGACGTTCTCAGTGTGGAACAAAGAGTCGAGCCATTTTATTCGTTCTGCACAAATTGGGGAAGTCGCTGTTCTGAAACTTGAAATTGGGAACCTGTTTATGATGACTCCAAACAATGTCGTGTCTTTTTAAAGAAATTGCTGACAGAAGTCAAAACAAATGAGAACCAAAATATGAAAAAAAGCTGAAATAAACGCATAATCCATGAAATCTAAGGGAGCAGAAGTAAAACTTTCATTATTATGTTATGTGAATTAAAGGTTAACAACCAGAAAGAATCTCGGATTACACAATAAATCGGCGTATGTAAAAAAAATGCTTTCAGAAATCTGTGCCAGTCTTGCATTAGTTGTTGTTAATTTTTGCATTAGTTGTAAATCTTTGGCAGTATTTTTGAGCTAGGGCCTGTCCACACTAAAACAAACTATTTAAAACAAAATAATTAACTGCATAGCCCACCACTATGCAAAGGGAAGCATTTGAGAAAATCCATAATGAAGTCATGATTTGTCATAAGTTTCATATGTGCCACTCTAAAATGCAAACATGTCTTCCACTGAGAGATTACATGTGGAAAACTTTGAGTGGGGGAGGCTGCTTCAAGTCTGAAAATAATCTTTATCAGCTAAGTGTTGTGATCTGTGTTTTTCTGTGTTTATTTTCGAGTTCTCTGTGTTTTTCTGTGTGTTTAGTTCAAGTTCTGTGTCTCTGTGCTCTCTGTGTTGTCCTGTCCTCCCCGTGATTACTCCCAGGTGTGTCTTGTTTCCCTGATTGCCTCCCTGTGTATTTAGTCCCTCCGTTGTCTTTGTTCTCTGTCGGGTCCTCGTCAATGT
>CAEFZY010055341.1:0-15294 GCA_903066815.1 Brachyrhaphis roseni | reverse complement strand
ATAGTTGGAAGTATTTTTTTTGCATGAAACTTTTTCTATTTGTCTTAATAGGTGCACTCTACATATAAATTGAAAATTTATTCATTTTACACATTTGCAACCCCTCCTGCATCTACATATTACATAGATACTGTTCGGGTCAATTTGACCTGGCAGTCAAGTTGAAGGGTAAAAAAGATTTTAAAAAATGTCCAATTTTAGATGTGTCTTTGCAGCTATGAACCATATTTCACCACACACACACAAGCCCACTTTCTTGCTATTCTTTGTATTTCACTAAGAAACTGCAAGGAAGCAGGTGTTCATACAACTTTTGACGGGAACCTTTTCTGTTCCTGTAGGCAAACTCCACCCACACTGAGTGGACACTCAGCAGAAGTGGGGGAAAACATAAATACTTTCTGCATGATTCATTTGCCTTGATTTTAATCAGCGGGTCAATTTGACCCAGAACAGTATGTGTGTCTCAAGTTCAATTATAAAGACCACCCATTGAAAAAAAAAAATCTAAATGTAATATAAAGAAATTTACAAAAGATCAGTTTCAAGGAAATTCTAGTTTTTTATGTCTAGGTTTTTTCAGTGGACTTAAAAAAATGTAAACTCCATTTTTTATGTCCAGACGAGTAAAGGAGTAACTTGTTGTCAATGTACCTTTATTTGTGAGAAATAATAAAACATCACTGCACAAATATGAATTGAAATGGTTGGCACTGCAGTTAATATTCCTTTCCATCTATGACTCATGTTAATCTCTATCAGATGTAGAGGATCTACAAGTGTCATATTAAACCTCCAACCACCTCTTGCTCATTTGCATTTGAGAATCGGACTACATGTTTCACCCCTGGTGACATTTATAGATGTACTTTCTTATTATATGTTAGACATGAACTGCAATCTAACACTTTGTATTTCTTCTTAGTTCAGAACGCCTTTAAAATAAAAGTCTTCTCTCATGAATTTAGTGCATAAATACGATCTATAAAAGCAGGTGGTGTGAAGACACGGGTTCGGGCTAATTGCAGACATTATACCACCTGCTAGAAAATGGACTGGATAGTATACAGATGTATCTATATTCTGAAATCGCAACTACAGTCACTGAAATTCTCAATGATTTATACTGTTGAATCCTGGCAGATAACAGGAATGTTATTGCTAAAGCAGCTCATCAACATTTATCATGGTTTGGTTAAAAAGAGAAAGAAAAAGATTTACAAAGGGAATTTTGTAGAAATCCACAATCAGTATGAAGTGATATCGTTTTGACCTGTGACTGTCCGATCATTCTTGGCTTATAAAGGACTCAACATGCTAACTTAAGCAGCCACAGCTTGCTTTGATGCAAAGGAATAGCTATAATCAAGCCTAGAACAGAACCAAGACAAGGGAGACTAAGACAACTATGAATAGAGTGAAGATGAGAACTAGATAAGCAAGAGACTAAAACCTAATTTGAATAAAACATTACAAACACAAACAGAATAAAACCTAGAGAAACAAAGCATGACATCAGAACATACTCTGAACCCAAACCCACAGACAAAAACACCAAACACCCAAACATCATGACACTGGAGGCGACTGTTGAGATAATGCTGCTATCGGTTCATCGTTCTCACGCTTCTTCGGTTAACTTTTGTCTCTCATGAACATTTTTTAAACACACTATACAATGTAATTCGACATTACAAACACAACGTTTACAACCAAAATGACCCTCTGGAGACAACAACTTGGATATGATAACAAAGCAAAAGCACAAAGGGAGCTCAGAGCGACAACAAAAAAGCAGATGTGTTGACACAGAGTTTGGTGGAAAGACTGAGTAAAATCTAGCAAAATGATAGATTTGCTTCCTTTCTGCAGCACAGAAGAACTGATTTGGTATTTCTTACTTACTGACAAAGTCCTATTACAATAATTGGCAGTGATTCATGCATTTCAGATAGGAGCACCAAATTGGCATAAGTGGAAATGTAGACACTGTCCCCTTGAGTGCACACGTTGACTAGACAGATAGATATGTTTGAGAATGGACATTAATGGGTGGATTTCATTCAGCATGCACACTCCATCCACATTTTTTTTTTCTATTCTTCTACAACGTATTCTCTTCCAGGACTGTGGGATTGAGAGTAGAGTTGACTGTATTCATTCTTTTTTCTGCATGAATGCACAGTCAATGACCTCACATACCTTTTGTGTGTTTATGTAAGGATGCTTGTTTAAGTCCACCCATAGATTTATGACATTACGCCGTGAGTTTTAACACTCTTGGCCGCATCTTTCTGGAAGTTGATACAACAAAACAGCAGTTTCCTCTGATAAGTTGGAAGGGGAGACCGCTGTGTCTCGCTCTATGACATCTAACATCTATAACCTTTTGAATTCTTCAGAGTATATCATGACCTCTTTTACACCAAACAAAAAATGTTTCTTTTTTTCATGGGCTGTGAATTTCCACATTACGGTCTGATCAACACCCTGTTTGCTTTTTGGCCGGGTTTCCTCCTTTCCACTACCTTGGGGATCAAACTCTGTATTATACAAAGATCACTGGGACTGGAATGAATGCTGAAGTCTGGTAGCAGTTAAATAAAAAAACATTTAAACATTTCTGAATCAATGTTTAAGTTGGCCAATGGAAACATGTTTGTTTATTTTTCCCAGTATGTGGTTCCAGATATAATTTGTCTTTCAACTTAACCTCCCAGTTGAACCTCAATAATCATGAATCATGATCAGGCTGGATTGTGTCATAGAGCAAAAGATCTACAGCTAAGGTGAGATATGGGTGACACATTTGAGTTCAGTTACGATTAATAAAAATGATTTCTCCTCGGGTCTCTCTAAATTCTCCCTATTTGTGAATGTCACGTCTGCATGGTTGTCCTTTTCGTCTCTGTGTGTCTCTGTGTTGCCCTGTGATGGACTGGCGATCTGTCCAGGTTGTACCCCGCCTCTCGTGCGTTGACTTCTGGAGATAGGCACCAGCACCCATGGCAACCCTGACAGGAGAAGTGAGTTAAATGGCTGGTTGGATTTTTTTTTCTTGCTAAATTCTACTTCAATATTTCTGGCAATTAACAGAAATGTTGAATTACCAATATATTTTGTTTATGAATCAAAATGGGGTTTTTATTGTACTGTTTTGCGTTAACATGTGTTCCCCAAATTCAAAGCCATGACATCATCACACAGACTTTCCCAAATCATTAAAAAACTATTAAGTTATCTTAACTTAAGAGAGAGAGAAAAAAATGCTATTATTCTAGCATTTAACAGACAAAAACTATTTTGGTAATCCTCACAGATTTAAAAAGGAAAATGTTTTCTTTGATTTCACTTCAGACAGGAAAAATTGCCATGTGTTTTTTACATAGTACATATTTTAGTTGTATATCATGGCTTACGCATCTCGCTGAAAAAGCAGGACTGCAAACAGTAAATTTCACTGCGAGTGCAATAATATTCACTTCCAGCTCATCTTTACTGCATTTATTTACAGTCTTGATGATGTAAGGAGTTTATCATTGTCCATATGTCTGAAGCAGTGTAGCAACTCTCAACGTGACTGGAAATCTGTAACAGAGGAATCATTGTGGGAATGTCAGTGGATTCAAAATATAGTTCCCAGTGAGTGGATTCAGATGGAGCACCAGGGAGAAGGATTTTTGTCATGATCTCACCTAAAATCATAAATCCAAATATATCAGTTGTTCTGGATTTCTTCCATCTAGCATAAAAATGCCTCGGAGGAATGCATGACATTGATATCACCTGGACATTAAATCTTACAGAATCAACTTTAGTAAATGTATTTGGGGGAGCGGAGGGGGAGTGCGGGGAACATCAATAAATAGCTTTCCTTCCAAGAATGCACATCTGCTTGAAGGAATATGCTGCAGCATGAAGGGATAACTTAAGTCTCCCAACCAGAATCATTAGAGAGCACCGCCGGACAGATGGTGCTTCAATATTTTGATCAGATGGAAGATTTAAAACTTTCAATTGAAAGGATTCTGGACAGAAAACTTGAGATAAAGTGAAGGAAAAATAAATGAATGACCAAGTATTTTACAACTAGTTGGTAATGTATGTAGAACAGTAAAGTTTTTTTTACTCTACACCTCTCCGTACCGTCATTATTAACATCATTCCATTTCCTCAGTCTTACAAACCGACATCCTCTTTGTTGACTAAATATCCCTACACATTTTTGCTTCAATGTTTTCTGCATGCATGACTGTAAACCCCATCATTTAACGTTTCCAGCTGTTGTTGTTCGCTTTAATTAATTGTCTTTCTAAAGTTTTTGAGCCGTTTCAATGTCTTTCTGACAGCCAGTTTTTCTTGAACTTCCTCATGTTGTTGGAAACAGATTGTTTATCCCTGGCTGTATATTTTATTGTAGTAGAGACTCTGGATTTTAGTGATGATGAAAGAAGGTGGTCATCCTCTCTGTGGACTGAAGTAACTGATAAAGGCTGACTGATGACTCACTGAGCTTGAGTTTGAGTCATGACTTTGAGGCCTCTGTGGCTTTTAGTCTGAATCCTGGAGACAGACTGCATCTGAAAAAGCATAAAAACACATTAGTGCAATCGACTGATTGAATTTGTATCTTGTAAATGTCAGTATATTGTTTTAAACTATCTTGGTCACAAATTAAAGCATAACCTCTCAGGTATATAGCAGCTGCATGTTGAATCAAACGAGGACAGTGGTTGAACTTATATTCTCATATATTCCCATGTATGAATAATATGTCAACTAAAATGTTTCTGTATAATCATGCATATTACACAGACTTATTCACAAGCACACACTGAATGAGTCATCGCTCTGTGTTTCATCGTTTCATTGCATTACAGAGCATGCTCAGTAACACAGTGACTCAATTGCCGGCGAGACGCTGTTGATATACGACACCCCTTCCAGGATAGCTGTAGTCGCTTCCATTTTTCAACAAACATTAAACTTTGCAAACCCACTTAGAGACATTTATATATATTTTGGTTATATTTTTAAAAGGCACGGTTTATGCTCAGAAAAAGCGCAATGAGAAATACTGCCACTTAAACAACCATTATACACGTTTTATTTACGTCTTCTTCAATTTGATTTTTGAAGTTCGTTTTAAGATGTGCACTTTTGTTGTTTCCGATCATCAGAGCCCCTGCTCAAATTTAGCATTGGAATTAAAGTAAAGAACACTTATGTTGTGCCTCTTGTTCTGCAAACGCATTGACGAACCTTTCATTGGGAATGTTTTAATTGCAGATGATTAAAGGAAAACTTTTCTACATACTTAATAAATGTATGCAAGCATCTCAGTTTAAAGAAAAAGATCCAGCGGCGTTTCAACTATGCTTTTACTGGATTTTGATAGTTACATTCTGCTTCCATTTTACAATTTCTTCTAAGCACTGAGTCACTTTATAAAGCACATTTGGTGTTTCTTAACAGAAAAAAATCTTGCATTTTGTTTAATATTTTGTATAATATTAAATCTCTTCAGTCATGCAGGACTGTAGACTCAGAGCTGTCACAAGATTTATGAAAATGTGGTTGGAATATGTTTTAATGAGCGTGACTCTGAAAAAAACACAAAGTCCATGCTAAACATCCACACAAGCTCATTAGATAGCAACGGATGTTGACATCGCCAATGGGAGCCAATACAAACTCCATCAAAAGAACAAAAGAATGGCTTGACAGAATAAAATAAATGTCTTTATTTCCTCTTTGTGCAACAGATACTCCCTCACATGCAACACTATTGACGATATTATTCAGAGAAAGTTTTCTCATGCAATAATGTCAAGAGATTTTTCTTTAGGGGCTTAAAATCAAACTTCACTCAGAGACATCTGTTGAGGTGGATGGATGGCTTGCAGGTTTTCAGGTTTAGTCCAACTGAATAATCAACCTTAAAGGGAAAAAATGTTTATGATGCAAAAAAAAACAAAACAACAACAACTCCAAAATCAAAGATTCATATTTATATGCATGAAAAGAAAAGCTTGCTGTGGGTTGAGTGACATCATTTATTATATTTTAAAGATCTATCGCTTTACCATGCTGAGAGTAAAATAAAAATGAACCTGTTTTCTCAATAAACATATTTCTGTTGACATGAAATTCATTTACATGTCAGTCAGAAAAAAAGACAAAATATCCACACACAAAAATCTGAACAAATTAGTCCATTTATGTAGTTATTAGAAATGAAGTGAAATTGAATTCAACACATAAATTAAAGGATGTGGAAAAGCCACAGAAAGCCAAGAAATCAGAACCAGGAGTGTTTTCTAGATACTGATTTAAGATAAATGCAAATCAGGATTATCAAAAAGTGAATTTAAAAAATATATATATTTTTATACCCATAAGATCTCTGGTAGACAAGAGACAATCAAATGAGTTGTTTAAAAAGCAAATGAGAAATCACAGAGCTTCAAAATGAAGAAAAAAAAAAAGACTTGTTAAAAGTTTATTTAAGATTTGGGGCGCTATGGCTCAGTGGTAGTGCAGGTGCATCATCTGCAGTCCTGAACACACTTGTCACCAGTTCAATTCCCAGTCCTTCCTCTCTGTCTCTTTCTGTCCAGGGCTGCTTAAAATGTTTAGTAAATGTAATTAAAGGCTTTTTTTTCACTCAAATACTTTTAAAACATTATACATGTAGCTGTAAAATTACATTTTTGCAGCAAGTCTTTGAAAAACAGCTTCTTCCCTCCTCCCTTAAATTTCCTTTATTGTTGAAGCAACCTGGTGACTTACCTGGCAGATATCGTTACATGTTATTGACATTACCTCATTTGAACGTTGCTGCTTATCTGACTCAAAGTCCAGTAGGTTCTGTTCCTCATAATGTACTGTGCAAAGTTATGTCTGCAGGCCTCCATGTAACAGGTGTTTATGCTTTCATCCAGGTTTTCATCCCAAGTGTTTTCACCCTCGGGAAAGCAGCTGACTGGATGTTGTGCAACTTGCTGTGTTACATGAACAAAAGGAAGGTGCGCTAGTGATACATGAACTGATAAATTTGGCTGCCACTTTGACACTAAATCGTAGAAGAGGATTTTAGCAGGTGACGTTTAGTCCAAGTTTCGTAGTGAAAAGGGGAACACATCCAAGCATGGGAAGCTTTATGACTTAATTATGCATACTTGATGATGCTGGATGTACCCCGTGTGTGTATGTGTGTGGTCAGTGATCTGACAGCAGAGTCTGTTTGCGTGTCAACACCTGCTTTTGCGCTCTAGTGTGAGGTCAGGAGGCAGATTTTATGTGCCTAATGTCTTCTGAAGTGATCCGTTCCACCTGAGCCTCCTACACGAGGGATGGAGCTCTGACCAGCCAGCACCCAGGCACACCAGCACCATCCACTGAACAACAGCCCCATTCCTCTTCCTCTTCCTCCCCCTCCTTTTGATAAGTTCCAGTGACTGCTGTCCAATCCCTCATGTCCACACCTAATGCTTCCTGACAGATGGATGTGGGTTATGTATGCCTATGCCTAGCAGCTTCATCTGAGAAAACAAATAAGGATGGATTTAGAAAGGAGGGCCGTCCGGAAAAGACATCTTGTGAAATTCCAGGAGATAAGAGGTGAAAAATAGAGTGCAAGTGAGTGAAAAGTTTGCTGAAGTACAGACAGCTGAATCTCTCATGAGGTCTAGCTCATGCTGCCGTCTAGTGGTGCACTATTGTTCTCCTGCAGGACTCCTTCCAAAGTCACAGACACTGTGCATTGGATTTGCATTGCAGCATAATGTGGATAACTCAGTTTGAGAAAATTGCAGGGAGGAGTGTTCCTACATTTACAGATGTACATCCGACGAAACGTGCCGGAAACAATATCCAGCAGTAGTGAAAAAAAATATTCTAAGAGTCCGGCTAAAAGGAAAAGGAAACGGCTTATTAGTTTGCTGTCCAAAGCATTAGTAAAGCCTGCAATGATGATAAAACATCATCATCAAACAATAAACATGCTTCGAAATAAGAAGGAAAATGGTTTATTTGATTATTAAAGTTATTAAAGCAGTCTAAATAAAACTCCAAATCAGTGAGGCTAAAAATATTCATGAAATTGCAATGGAACATTAGGACAGCAAGTCTGGAAAAAACAAGTTTAACTCAGTGAAGTCTACATTTACCATTAAATACACCCAACATGCTGAATATGGAAGGAAACAAAACTTACTTCTCATAAATATCACTTTCTCACAAGTCTCAACTTGAACCTGTGGTGGGAGCTAAAGATTAACACCAAGGCAGGGAGGCCTTTCAGCCTCCAAAGCTTTGAATCTTCTTGCATGTGTGAATGGTCAGCGATTCAAGGGGAAACATAAAAACACCATTTAATCATACAACCATTTCAAGATGCATTTTTTGTATAAATGTAAAAACTGAGGTGATGTAAATTGTATATTTGGCTATTTTTGTTTTTTTAGGAGATGCCTGTATCATTTTGACCAAACTTCCTAATTGGATAATAATGACTTTAGATCTTAATCAAATATTACTCTTAAATGACTATTTTTCTACAAATAGTGATATAGAAATTAAAATTTAATAAAGATAAGTCATTATATGGGTAAATAAATGAGTAGATAATACTGGAACCCCTGTTATCGAGTGACAGCTTCAGAGCGTGATCAAAGTCTATCCAGGGTTGATTTGTGGCTGGAAGATCTGCAAAGTCAGGAAAGGAATCGCTCTCACACACACACACAGGGAAAGAGAGAGGGAAAGAGGAAGTTCATTATACACTCCATCTTAAGAAGCAGCAAGCTGCCTCAGAATCTGAGGACTGGATTACTTTAAACATTCCCACATGACTCCTTTCTCACTCGATTAAAGAATGAAAAGCAACAACATGATATTTAAGAAATATTCTTTATATTTCATTGTAACACACTTTGAGACAACAGAAATAGAAAACAATAATATCCTTTGGTCTACATAAATCCCATTGAATAACTTCCACTGCTAAAAAAAAAAAAAAAAGGGGGTAAGGGAGACTTCTACCCTGAAAGAAAATAGTCCTTTTAAAGTCACAAGAGCAAATCTGTTTTCCTTTTCCAAAATTCAGGATTAGCAGGGGAGAGATTCTCAATTCTCCCGGTGAAGGCCATGTACGGACATAGGGAAAGGGATCAGTCGTTTTTCTCTCTCTTCTCTCGACGGGCCCTTCTCTTCAGCTGAAGCGTCTTGAGTTCAGTCAGGGTGGAAAAGGTCCTGTAAACCCACACCATCTGTCAGCGAGGAAGGGGGAAAAAAAGAAAAGACTTTCACGTGATCTGAGGTTTAATCTTTTACAGAGCACTTCTAACAGATTTGTTTGATGTGACAAGCTGAAGGAGAATAAAGTTGAAAACTCACCACGATTATGACTGCATTGAGAAGGAGGGGAATTGAGTAAACCAGTGATATGAACATTCCCTTGGAGTCAAAATACTGGAAATTTGAAAAAGACCTAAGAGAAGATAAAAAAAAAACAATTTTTTGTAGACAAAGTTTTTTCTTCCAATCTGTACAAACATTAATAGATACCCAAATGCACAAAAATATTAGGTCTTACCTCCAGTTCATCGCTGCCAGCTCATTTAGATACTCAGCACTATAAACCAGGCCAACTGTGGAGAGATCTTACATTAACTAATTTATTAATACATACACAAGTGATGGCACATTATGATGTTATCACTAACATAACATCGTCATCTCTGCGCTTTCCTGTCCTCAAAAGTAGCTCTAGTTCAACAGCTCCAAATATGCCAGGTTACTTGAGAACTAACTGTCATGCTTTAAAGTCAATATACAAGACAGAGATACAAACAAGATATGGAAGAGTTTTTCCTTAAGTGTATTAAGTAAATACACTTAATAAATCTGCAGCAATATTGTTTTTCTAATTAATACATAATGTTTTAAACATATACATTGCAATTTTTATTTATCACATGAAAAAAATGATGTATTTAATAATTTCTGTGACACAGTTCATAATGAATTTGCCTCTTCTGCTCATCATGGAGCAGAGATGCATGTTTATGTATATTCTAAACATATCAAGAATCAAGTTGGAAGCACGTCGCTGCCATCTGGTGGGCAGTGTCTAAATGGCATCCAGTTTACAAAATCAAGCTGTGTTTTAAATACTTTGATGATGATCCAGATTCAGTCACATTGTCTGCAGCTATTGCTGCCATTAACATTATGCTCACTCTTTGTTTTTGTTTTCGTAAAATCTACACATGGCTCAGTGTTTCAGTAAAGCTGCAACACATTCCTGCAGGAGGCCTTCAGCTGAGCGGTTGCTGCCAAACACTTCATGTTCGCTTTCTAAATGTGATACATTTGGCCCTGCTTTCCTGTCTTTAACTCAGTCTCTTGCCTAGACACATGAACTAACCACATGCTATACGTTACTCATGCCATAAATTACAATGCTGGCTCACAGGGCATACCAGGAGGATTCAACTCCATTCCTAAAAGGCCCGTGTTCTGCACCTTTCAGATGATTTCCTGGACCTGAACCAACTGGCTGGATTAACTCCTCAGTATGCAGTCAGGTTCTCCAGAGTGTTGCTAATGACCTCATTATTTGACTCAGGTGTGTTGAAGCAGAGACACATCTAAAAGTTGCAGAAAAACGGCCCTTGGCAAACCCAAGCTCCTCCATCTGTGCTTTTACTGTAGAATTGCTGCAAAGTTAATGACTAAATGCAATTTAAACTATCGCCACATGCCCATTCAGGAGAAGGGATTTCTACGTAGTCAGTCACTCAATTTGTTTGTTTTTTTAGACGGAGAAGTTTTAAAATGTTCTAGTGTATGTGTTGCATTAAAATAAGCAATCTCAGTTTGAAAGGTCTTGATTTTACATCTACACTTTTATATCTCACTATCCTAACAACTTATATTGATGGGTAAAGCTTATGAACAAAATGAATGCATGCTGTGGGTCAGCATTGGACCATGACATAATTAAATAGTCAAAGTTTTTTCCAGTTTTATCTATCAACATTTTTGATCATTCATTTCCTATTTTGACACATTCACTTAATAAAATTAAGTTTTATTAAAATTGTGGCACTGTTCAGCGGCTGAAGGATTACTCGTATAGAATCTTGTACAGTTAATGTTTTGTCTTCCAATGATCTAATCACAACCTATATTAATATGGTTTTAGGCCAGTAGAAAGGACAGCAAAACAATATGGATCCTTCAGAGTTGTAAATAACGTCCTTATGTGGAGCAAGAATGAAATGCGCCACTGCTAAGGCGCCTGCTGTTTACTTTTCCCGAGAGCTCTTCGAGGCCAATAACTTGCTGATTTCCAGCATTTTGTTACTTTTGTATTAATCCATCAGCCATTACGCTATTAAGGACGTAGGCTCGTTCTGCTTCAGATGACACAAATGTACAATCGGTAGTATTCCAGAAACTGATCTAGATACTGGTGGGATGTTGCAGAACACGTACCGATGACCAGGAAGTGGCAGATCTGAGCTCTGTAAAACCTGCAGGTTACTACAGTTAGGAACAAACACACCACATGAAATGCTACGAGCCCGATTAGCCATTGTTCCGACCACTGCACCTGTAAACACACAAATTGTTCATTGTAATAAATCATTGTTTTTAGTCAGGCAGAGATGGCTAACACCTCGATTAGCTAGTTAGTCAAGCCATTTTGGCAAAGAAAATTAAAACTTACCGACATTAGAAACGTCCATATCGACGTTATTCTTAAATGACTAAATCCGTCGATGGGTATGGAGCTAATATTCTCTGGTTTTTGTTCTGTCATCTTCAAAAAAAAAAAGACAAAGCTAACCGTATAGCTTAGCTGAAGGTAAAAGGAAACGGAAATGCGAATGAGGCGGATGAGGTCACAGACATCCAGCCAATCAGCTTCCTTTAAAGTGTAAACGTGAGTAAGTCTTCACAAATGTCTTTTTTTAAATTTGTTTTAATTATGTTTTACAAAAGTTCTTTAAACGTTTAAAACGTGAAAATATGAAAGATTATTTTTGTTACACAGTTGCAAAAATGATTAAATAGGTAAAATAATAATAAACGAAAGTTAAGGTAAATATTTTTAAATCAGTTTTAATATATGACATGGAGGGCAGCTAAGCGCCACAAACAATCAAGAGACAGTTTTGTCTTTTACTACACAAAATCTCACTTAGTCCTAAAATCTATATTACCAACAACAAAAGATAACATCTCTAACAAGTTTTCAATAAGTTATGTAAAAACACATTTAGTTTAAATTGCCGTATACAATAAATAAAAATATTTTTTTTTCTTCTATCAGCTGATAGTAATGGCTCTAGAGGACTGGAGTCTAGAGGACTTTCTCTAAAGCAAACCACAGTTGTCACTACAGAGCACAATACCAATTTCTGAGATCATTATTCATAGAACCTCATCCTTCAGTCATGATCACTGATGCAATACCTCTCCGACTTTGCATTTATAACTCCTACCACATATCTCCCTGCTGTTTCACTGTCCTTGTGCATGCTATTAAAGGTAGATATGCTTCTAATCACTTTCATGCATGTCCTGCACCTCTTTGGCTCAACTGACTTCAGAGCTCCTCCTAAGGTTTCTCCTGATCTATAAAAATACAGGACATCTTCTCTTTTTCTTCAGTGCCTTCTCTGCACTTCTTCATCAACTTTGCTAAACTTCACATCTTCTATGAGATTTCCCAGTATGTGAACACATTGCGCACTCTAGCCTACCCAAAACAATTGTGTATTAATCCAATTCTAGGGCACAAATTGCATAAAAAATAAGTAAAATTTCAGAAATGTGCTATTGCTTATTTCCATATACGGAATCTTTGGTCAAGTGTATGAAGTTATATAAGACTGTTGGAAAGAAAAAGTGTCTTCTAACTTCCTACTTAATTAGCTAAGTAGAGTTTAAAATGTCTGTTCCAGTACAACATGCTGTTAATCACTTTTTTGTTCAACTTTTTCTGTTTCTAAATATCTATATCCACAAAAATACATAAATACATAACCTGCTACTGATCCTGCAGCAGGAGACTTGATTAAACATATGGAAACAATAAAATTGGGTGCAGGGGGGGAATCCTCTATGTATTCTATTCTCAAATATTATACTGTACAGTATGAAATTTAAGCATAACAAGTCTAAATAGGTGGAATTTATATATACTGCTCAAAAAAATAAAGGGAACACTTAAACAACACAATATAACTCCAAGTTAATCAAACTTCTGTGAAATCAAACTGTCCACTTAGGAAGCAACACTGATTGATTTTTGTTTGATTTTGGTGTCAGCACATTCAACTTTGTACAGAACAAAGTATTCAATGAGAATGTTTCATTCATTCAGATCTAGGATGTGTTATTTGAGTGTTCCCTTTATTTTTTTGAGCAGTGTATATATAAAAAAAATCAAAAAGACAAAAATACTGTTATATATTTTTTAAAATAAAAGAACATAAAAAAATACAGAGAGTTTGGCCAAGGTCCCACAGTTACAACTATTTACAACAAACTGTAAAGGCGGCATCCTTGTAGTGTAGCTCATGTCCTGTCTCTGCTGGGGTGAAAATCTGGAACAAAAGTTGCTGCTGCTGCGATGGGAGTGGAGTAAGCGAGGGCGAAGTTGTACAGACCGAGCATCAGACACTTCCAGGTGGTGCGAAGTGCCTTCCCAACATTCTGGATATAGAAGAAAATCATCAAAAAGTTGTTTTTCAACACAAGGGTGTCACTATCAATTTAGCCCTACCAGTGGCTCCAAGACAAATAGGTTAAAATAATAAAAGGACAAGACTTAGTTTTCAAGGATGTATATATATTCCTTTGTGGCACAATAACAGCAGCAGGAAGAGAAGCTCGTTTTCATCCTGACTGCAACATCAACACAAAATGTCCTGAGAACTCCATTGTCTCACGCATCCTGGACAGGAAAGGGCTGACCGGCTGCAGCAGAAACAGGATGAACTGAGTATAACTCTATCTACTAGTGGAGCTGAACAAGAAACCATCAATTTAAGCAGACAATCTTCAGTTTGGTTTGTAGCTATCAAATTTATGTAGATTTGATAGCTACATAAGTACACTGTAGCTATCAAATCTCCATCAAAGAGGCCTGATCTGGATCTCACAATGAGAAGTAACTTTTTGTCAAAGATTAAGTCAGTTTCTTAACTTTAATCTTGTATAGTGCTGTGCAAGTACAGCTCCTTTTTCAGAATGAGGTTACTTTGGCAATTATAACTCATACAAGGTTCTTAAAAAAATTATTGCAGCATCTGATTGCTGTGGTCATATAGGATTTTTTATTTATTCATTTATTTGATCATTTTTATACATTACAATTGCTTGTTTTGATTTAGTCCTTTGAGCTTTAAAGATATAAAAGGCCTTATAAATAAAATCTATTATATCTATATTTATATTTTATTTTCTTCTTTTATTTATTTGACTTTCTGTCCACAGGGTTATGAGGGCAAATTGTGTAAATAGGTTCATTAATCTACAAAGATATCTGGCCATTTTTAATATATCACCTGATGTGAAAGAATCCTAATTAAAATATGATCAGATTAAATTTAGTAGTTGTGCATGGAAATATTTAAAACTCAAAAGTGTGCTGCACACTCCTTTTTGTTGCTATATAGTATAAGCAGTAATCATCAGCTTTAGTTTAGTTAAAATACACAATACATACCTTTTTTACTTTCTTGTAGTTTTCTTTCTTCCTCTTTTTCTTCTCTTCTTTAGCCTCATCATCTATCAGTGGTTCATATCTCTCTGGCAGAAAGGCAAAGTTTAGGTCTTTTTTGCCTTTCTCATTTCGACTGCTGTCATCAGAAGGTGGTTGATCCACAGAGTCAACATGTCGTTGATATTTTGCTGCACAACTATTCCTCCTTTCACCTGACATTCCTGCTGAATTCCTGTCAAACAGTCGGGATGGGAAAGATTTGGGTTTCATGTTGTCTCCTGGTTGCAGATTTGGGAGATGTAAGGAGAAGCACCGGTTTCCTCTGGGAGGTCAGCTATGTTGTCAACTAGTGTTACGTGCATCAGGCTGAAATGCATTCCAGAGGTGTGTGTGTGTGGGGGGATTTGGCACACAGCCCTTAAAGGTGCAAATCTATGAGGGGCCGTTTAGGACAAAATTTACGTTTTGTCTCTCACACACTACCAAAACCTCTCGCATACTCCAAAAAATAGCCACGCACACTCCAAAAAATTACGTTTTGTCTCTCA
>CAEFZY010055339.1:0-32158 GCA_903066815.1 Brachyrhaphis roseni | reverse complement strand
CTGTTAGAACTTCTTGCCATTACTCTTGCACACCTCCTTGCCTTTTGTACACCTGTAAATAAATATCTATATCATGTATAGCACTTCTGGATAGATGCAAACTACATTTCGTTGCTTGTACTTGTGACGGTGCAATGACAATAAAGTTGAATTCTATTCTATTCTATTCTATTCTGATAATTTTTTCTTCAAAATTGCTGAATTTTCTCATTTGAATGGGAAAATGTGAAGGTGAGGCAGCAGTGAGCCGAGCCTCACCTGGGATTGATCAACCTCTGATTGATCAACCTCTGATTGATCAACCTCTCTCTACCTGGCTGCCATTCTATAGGAGCATGCTCCTCCTGTCTGTACGGCGCCAATAAAATGGCTAAAAAACATTTAATATATGAACTGATCTTCCATAATTTAGCTAATGTATGTAATGTACAGTGTTTTTTGTCACCAACTGTGTGTGTAACGTGTTTTGTGTGCTAAGGAGCGATCAGAAATGGCAGAGAAGAGATTCGAGGTACATTTATGTACCTTTTATGTTAAATTTATATATGTTATATAAATATACATGGTATATTTATTAAATATAATTAATATTTATATTACTTATATTTAGTTTTTAGAAATATAAATTTTTAATTATATAAATATTTTTCACAAAAAAATACATAAAGCAGAATTTACAAATATTTATACACACATAAAATCCTATTTATATTAATATATATTTTTTATAAATAAATACTTTTATTTTATTTTCATAAATGTATTAATTAATTTATTAATTGGGTTTTTCTTTATGCCTGACTGAAGAAAATGTACACCTTTATCTGACCTCAACATGATTCTCTGTGGGGGCCCGGGGCCCCCCTGGGCCCTCCTTGGGGAAGCCACTGCAGGATTCACTGTCACGCAAATGCAAACTGCTGTCCAGGTAGGAGTTAGTCTTACATTTAGAACTCGAAAGAAATAAAAATATGTGTAACAATCTGTAGAAATGTGTTGAATAGAAACGTATCCCTGTACCTCTGCATTTGTTCACTGTAACATGAATTAAATCTTCAGAATTACGTTTTCCAACATTCCTGACTTTGAATCTTTGACTTTCATCCGCTGCTGCTGGACATGTTTTATGCATAAAGAGTTTTCATGTCTACAGTTGGCCTAAAGTTTTCCTTCAGCTTACATTTGTATCTTACTGCATTTTTGAACTTTTTCTAATATTGCAGCCTTGCCCAGGGTCCCCTCGCCCGGGGCAATATTAACGGCGCTCTGACAGATGGTATTAAACAACCCAGCTAAAATCAGATTCTTCCCCCTGCATGAGTTTTCACTTTGCTAAAGTCATCATTACCTGAGGGAGGCGAAACCTAGAGAAGCCTCATTTTAGCGAGATTTCAGAAGCGAGGCGCGCCGGCCGTTCTATCTTTATATTCACCTTCTTCTCTGGGTTATGAAGTAACCTCTGCCAAATATGTTGGCTTCTCTCCCTTGGCTAATCTCACATCATCACATCGGGCTGGTGTATTGATTTCTGGAGAAAGTAGCCCTAAATTGCTCTTCCTTTGTCAATCTGAAGCTTGTTACCAGGCAACAGGATGACCCGACTCTACCGAAGCCCCTTGATCGCCTCCCTCACCCCCCACCTCTCTAATAGCCAGCCTCTATTACCCCCAGCCACACTCACACAATAACACACATGTGTAATTACGCACCTGATACGGCGCCAAAACCTCTAATGCTTGATGCGGATCTCTGCTGGTCACACAATTGTTTTCTATTGACGATATAGAATTTAATTTGTTGCTGAAAATGTCTTATTTTTATAAAAAGCTGAATTAATTTGGCAGCTCAATGCATGATGGGAATAATGGGATGTTTTCAGCTAACGGTTTGATGCTGGGACTGCTGCGCTTTAGGCCACGCCGTTAAATATTAAGTTTCAAATTCAAAGCGATGAGTGTCAAACAGAATTCCTGATGATGTTTCAAACTAAGACAGATTGTTGCCGGCCTTTTGATAGATTGGACAGATTTTTAAACACAATTAGTCAAGTACAATTCTTCATATTAATCACATTTTGACAATTCTCCTCTGCTCTCTGCTCTCACTCCTCATTTATCTCCGCTTGAACCCTTTCAGGCAAGAGTCGGACCGCTTTGATGTGGATCCTGTCTAATTAAAATATTTAATCTGTGATGCATGAAGTAAACGCCGGGGTCCTAAAAGGAAAACTAAAACACAATTTACATAATGGAGGAATGTAGAAAGGTGAAAAAGTTTATCCCAACTAACCTGACCCTTCACAAAATAAAATAAATATTAAAGTAATAACATAATAACTAATAAGTATTTTTTAAAACCTTGGTGGAAACAACTGCTATGAAGTGTTTGTGGTAACTACTCTTTACATCATTGTGGAGGTCTGACCTGTTCTTTGTTTGTGGTCTTCCTAAAGCATCTCAGTTTAATTTAAAACTTTGATTAGGCCACTTCATCGGCTTTCTTTTATTCCTTTTGTTTGTTTGTTTGTTTATTTAGCCACTTTGAGGCGGACTTGATTGTTTGCTTTGGATCGCTTTGCTTCTGCAGAACTCAGATGTTCAGATATTTTCCTTCAAGATTTTAGTGGAATCGTGAACTCTGACCTCAAGTAATGTCCGTTTCAGACGGCAAAATTTTAAAATTGTGTTTCAAAGTTTAGTGATTTACAGATTTCACTTGGTGAGTGAAATAAGCCTCTTCAAAGACCTCCCATTTGTTTAAGACACATTCGACAGGCATTGGTTCATTGCCTAGCATGAACCAAGTCTGCTGGTCAGCTGGTTTTACCAATGTATACGCTGTACAATGGCTGCTGGAAAACACAAGTGTTTTGTTGCTGCATTCTGATTGGTTGTGCAGGAGGCTCCACTTCTGCTTTTCAAAGATGTATGGTTGTATAATTTCAAAACTGACTGCAGCCATTTCTGAGGTGGGGGGCGTGGCCAGCAGCAGCTTACAAGGATTTAAAGTGACTGGACACCCTAAAACAGATGAAAATAAATGAGCAGACTGAAATCTTATCTAAGAATGATTTTGTGCAAAAAAATATAATGAACATGTTTATATATCTCATAGACCTAGCCTAACCTGTTTAAGGAAGCATCATAAGTCACCTTTAACACTGACTATAGAAGTGAGTAACATTTGGAGGAAAACGTATCAAACCAGAAGAGAGAAAAAGAAACCTGCAGGTGTAATGTACGATGACAGCGTGTTCCATCATCCATCCTGGACAGCATATGCAGCTGATGGTGCAGACAGGCAGCCCTTCCAGATGGCGTTGGCAGCCTGACCTTCTGCAGCGTGGGTGCTGCGGGCGCCGAGCAAACAACAGGCAGGGTCCTCAGATGTGTGAGCTTCCCCCGGGAACCGCAGCAGAACGAGACGCCCATCACTCTCTGGATGTGCAGATGCGCCCGGCCACTGCCAGGCTTTCGGCTTCATTACGCCCGGATCTGATACGTAGCGGGGAACGCAGCCTCAGGCTATCCGCTGCCTGCCTACCTCCTGGGCGCACACACATGCATGCATGCACACGTTAGGAATCGCTTCTAAAAGAAGGCAATTTAATCAGCAGAAAGATGCGATGGAGGATTTTATTTTTATGGAGTTGTATTTTAAATATGAGCAGAAAGGGCCAGATCAAAATCTTCAAACACTTAAGAACTGGGGACCTCATGGAGAAACATTTTAATGAACCCAGGGAGAAGATTTGGGCAAATTATAATTAAAATGAATGAAGTGATGATATTCTGTATTTCAGGGTGAGAAAACGTCTGGTATTCATTATTTTTTCCTTGCAGACCAACCAGAGACAATCGCTTCAGACGATGGAGGCAAATAAACAAGCAGAAGAGGTGTTACTCAAAGTCGTTATTCTCTGTACTGTGAAACCAACGTGATTTAGTATTAGAGAGAGTATTCACCCTTAATGAAACAGGAACGGTTCCCTGAGAGCAGCTGGACTTTTATTCATCAGCGGCGGAGACGTTCCCCACCATGCGATATGTAATTAGTGTGTAATCCCCTGCCTTTTGGAAATGAGACCCAAAAAATGATGATGCACAACCAAAATGAGAAATTAATTCAGCAATGTTACAGATAGGCATTTATTTTCTTCTCTCACTCTTAATAAGCCAACATATAAGTTATTACAGAGGCTTTAATGTAGAAATGGTTATTACAGTGATTTGTATGAGCAAGCAGTGTTTCATTTCCCCTCCTGTCTGCCGGGGTTTTCATTAAAACCTCCATTCCTGTCTGACATCAGTGTGTTTGTTCAGAATACGTTAAAGGAGAACTGATACAGGTGGAGATCTTCGCATGGAGAAGCAGGATTTTCTGGGTTGAATTCAGTTTTGATCATCTTTTATCTGCATTTATAGAAGAAGATTTACAATAAATAGAAGCCAGTAATTCTGTGACTGGAGAACAGAGAACTGAGGTTGTAACAGTGCAAAAGCATAAAATCTTACTAAATATTTTTCTCTAATTTCTAGTGCAGATCTCTTTGTACACTTAAAATAAGACAAAACTAACTTACAGGTAACTTCTCAGCAGGCATAGGAGTTACTTTAAGTAAATAATTCCTTAATATTGATGAAAAGGTTGTAGTTCTGCTGGCAGATTATTTCACATATAACATAATAAAAATGTCTCATCAGTGAAATTCTCTGCAAGTGGAACTAATACTTTATCAATATTAAAGCTGCAGTATTGTTGAAGTTGTCACTATGCTGTGACAGTATAAATCTAAAATCTCTGTCTTATCCCATTGCTTTATAAAAACAACCAATCAGGACGGTGTTAGTGCTGTCAATCATGGCTGCGCGAGTGCCGCTCACGCCCTTTCTCTGTTACCTTACATCTTCTCCCCGTCAGCAGAGACGGCGTGAATGTAAGGCCAGTTAGACAACAAATAAATGGTTTTCCTGGAACAATGAATTGTTTCTCTGTCATTAGCACACTTAGCAGCATGTTCATGAGGATTATTGACAGCACTAAGCCCCGCCTCCTGGCTCTGATCGGTCGTTTTTATGTATTTCTTCAGATGGCCATAGTAGCTCACGGTTGAGGAGGAAATCAATATGTTCTCAGATTTTCTATTTCATTTTACTGACAATATGATGTCAGTTTTAACAAATACGTAGAAAACTTTTTTAAAATAAAACTTAAAAACTATTATTATTAAAACAAAGTCGTGATGAAAAGTCACTCTTGAATTAATTTTTGTCTTATTTCAAATGTCTCAATATATTTGCACTAGAATCTAGACAAAAAATACTTGGTAACATTTAATGTTTTTGCAGTGAATCAACATACATAATGATTTCACGGCTGTGATTTTTAAAGAGACGAACCATTTTTTGATCAGTCTGTCCTAAAACTCCTCATTTCTATATTCCTCTGATGTTCACTTGTTCAAATGCTCCAAATCTGGAGTTGATCAAATCACCAAACATTAATATTTCAAGCTGGTCCCACACAACAGAGCCTGGGCTGCTATATACATACATCTAAATAAAGCTTTAATAACAGTGGCCTGAAATGCTTACAGTGCAATCTGCAGCTCTTCCGTCTTCCCTCCCACACTCTGCATATAAACATCCGAAGAGCTGAAATGAAAGCTCCGTCTCTATCTGCCTCTGTCTCTGTCGGTAATGAGCAGAGCACAGGAGAATAAATGCCTGGCCATTTGCTGTTCGAGCTACATTAAGCACAGAGCCAGAAGAGATGCTCTTTGGCAGATTTCATAACAGTAGTATAATAAAGAAGGAACCTCTAACCAGCGGTGGACTGCAACCAAGGCACTTAGCCAAAATGACTAAACTAATAAGCCTCTTCCTTTCTTGGCTTCTCTTCTTCTCTCTTGCAACTCATGCTTCATTTTGTGGCAACTACAGATTTTTTACTGCCTTTTTTCTCCTTGCTCATCATTGTTCTGCACACTGTTGAATGCTGTGCTCATAAAAAGCCTTTCTGCAGACAGAAGAGAAAAACCAGGGAAGACTCTCATCTGAGCCGACAGCCGTGTCACCGGGCCTGAGGTGATGGATTCACTCCACGGTGACACGGTGAAGACAACCGGCTGCCAACGTGGTGCTGGGAAGATTTACCATCAGCGTGCGGCTCGTTCAATTCCTCTGTCAATTTGTGTAGATTATCTTATAGGAAATCCAATTACTGCAGCAATATGAAAGTAATATTTGTCAAATTCTGCACACGTCCAACGCCGTAAATTCCTTATATCTCCAAGTGGTTCAGCTTGTTCTTTCTAGGAGCCTTTTAGTCTGTGTTCAGCTTCCAGAGGGTACACTGAATCCATCTGACCTGCCGGCTTTTACTGGGCGTCTTCCAGTGGTTCCTAATTACCTTCGGTTTTATGGTCAGACCCGTGTCAGTACCCTGCACGGTTTGCTCCTGTGAAATATGGCTCGGCCTTGGGTTCAAGTGGGGAGAAAACACGGCGCATTGATTAATCAAGGCATGCAGGCTCAACCTCTGTTCGCAGAGGAGTCAGTTCAATGACACGTTTCCACCTGGGACACATTCCAGGAGTCGGGAGCTGCTTCCTCTCCTTAATTAATTCCTTTATATCCTCCCTCAATCTCCATCTCATCCCCTCTTTTACTGAAGTAGTTGATAAAAATCTTAAGACTTCATTATGCAGCAGATAATTTGGCAATGCAGCATATTTAATTTTCTTTTTGAATGGGACAGGGCGTACAGTGTGAGCCGGACACAGACATGTTTGAGTGTGTCCTCAGAACATTTCAGTGTTTTTGACTCATATCTTTAGTTTCACTTTTTTGGGTTCTTTCTGCTGTGTGCATTCTTAAATATGTTCATGTTTAGTTCTTTCTTTGATTACATTTTTCTGAAATACTATGACAAACTTTTCCAAGAAGAGCAGAAATGTCTGCATTCATGTCTAATGTTTTCAAACATGTTACTTTTACATTCATCAAAAGCTTCACAGCTTGAGATCTGCACATTTTATAAAACATGAAAGTCTATGATTCATGAAACATATCTTAAATTAACATGTTTTATGACCAATGCAGCCTTAAAAGCATGATGGTAAATTGCAAATAAAACTGGCCGTAAACTCAACCACCTGTAAAACAAGGGATGTCCCAGTCCATACCTGGGATTGTATTGGAAGATCCAGGTGGATAACACACCGCTGCTGTCTACCTTTTGTTTCAGTTGGTTTGCATGAAGCAGTCAAATTCTGTTCCCACAAAGTCAGTTGATCCTTAAATAAAAAGAAAAAAAAAAAGTAAAACAGTCATCTTAGGCAAAAGCAATGAATCCTTTGCTGACACAACAGATCACAGATTTCCACATACCAGATCCCAATATACATGCACTATTCTGAACTGGAACAAAATAAAAATGACTTATTTCAAAGACATGAAAGGATTTGGTGTTAATAAATCCCCATTTATTTTCTCGTGTTTGAATTTGTGTTGCATTTTTTAACATGTCTGCAGACATGATTAAACAGGAAATATAAAACAGTCACAGCTAAACATTCAAAGTATTTTTCACCCGTTTACAATGACTTTAAAAGAGAAAGACCAACTGTAATGACTGCTGCAGCTTCCCTGAACTCTCCACATAAAGTTGGATTATGTTTGTCCAGAATGTCTTGATATGCTGAAACATTAAGACTTAAATTCATTGGAACCAAAGAGCTGAACTCAACTTGAGCCAGACTCACCGCTGCATTTCAAAACAGAGAAACATCTTCACTGCACTAGAGTACAGTATGACTTTCCACCACAGCAAACAACACTTTGCATAGCAGTTGAAGTTTGACTTCAGTAAACTCTCTAATCACGGATTCTGCAGAGCGCCGTCTGAAGAAACTCTGGTTGGGTCAAAATATGAAAAATAACTGATTCTGCCGCGTCAAGAACGTCGTTGAAGAGTGTTAAAACTTTCTGCTATGTTTACACACCTAATTGAAATTAATTGTGCTATTTACTTTAAACCTTAGACTTTTCAACCATGTACCAGATTAGGACTCAGTACCAGAAAATGCCTGATCTTAAATGACTCGGATCGGTACCGGCAGCAGAACGTCTGGTTCAGGACATCCCTGCATAAAACAAAGCTTTGTTTTCTGCGAGGTAATCTAATACCTTCTGTTTCAGCTCAGCGTGGTTTATTAGAGGAGTAGCTGACTTAGTATGAGCAGTGAGACAATTACAAAGGCAATTTTACTGGTAGGGTTTCTATAATCATCAGTGCATGCTGGGAGATTCTATTAGAATGAGTTTTCTTTTAGACTGAAGAGAATTCATTTGTAGTTTATAAGTCACAATGCAGCCATTAGTAACTTCGCTCAGTCAGAGAATTAGAAAGATAGAGGAAAGAAAATATGAAACAACATGCAAATTAAAGCTTTTAGCACAAGTAAATGAACAATTTAAATTATTCATCCGGAGCTTATTAAGTGCTGCTTTTTTTTAAGGATTGTTTGTTGAATTGCTGAAGCTATCACAAATCCTCCCTTATTTTAATAACGAGGCATTTTCCCACAAGATGTGATTGATCCAAGGAGAATCTGGAAGGCATAACTTAATCCCACAAAGTTTTCTTGAAGTCAGCAGAAGCAGAAACCGGAGCCGACTGGCACAGGGCCACTTACAGTAATCTCCATTATGCATGCTTACATCAGGCTGCCATGTTGTTTTGATGAAAGCCTAACAAGTCTTAATGAATGGAAATGAGTGTATGTTTGTGGGATCAAAATAGCACATAATTACTCTTCTACCCCAGATGATCCAGGTAAGCCAGCATCTAACACCGCAAACACCGCAAACACCGGGGTCCCACCAGCAAATATCTCCTCCAGGTTGACTTGTAAACAAATTAAATTCATTAAAGGGGGGTGAGTGGAGGCAAACAGCAACACATCATGTGCAATTGTGTTCAAAGGCGTAGCATTCTAACTTTACACACCAGACTGATGGGATATTTCTATCTGGGTAGCCACTTAGCTGCAGTAAATATTGTCCATGCATTCCTCTCTGAAAGACTGAGTAAAATCAAAATGTGATGGACTCCTCTGTCCAATCTGCCGACCAGGGCAAGACGTGAAACATCCTGATTACGACTCACAACCAAAAAACGGAAAGTTCAGCAGACTCTTGTTTAGTCGCCGATTTTTCTGTGGAACAAACTCCAAATTATTTGCAGAAAAAGTCAGCCTACTTGGCACGCCACTGCCTGGACAAATGAGGAGTATTTTGTTTCTGCATATCAGTTGGCACTGATAATCATTTTTAGAGGAATCCTGAAGTATTTGTGGATTTTAAGTATTTGCAGGTGGCTGTACTGCAGGTCCGTTGGACCTGTGGGTCGTTCTCTCATGTTTCTGGGCTGTAATATCTTTGGACTTCATGCCTCACAGTCCTCAAAAACAACTTTATAGATAAACATCCGTTGATATATTTTTAGAATTTATCAGTTCGCACAATGCAGACATTTTGTTTCTGAACAGCCTCATTCTGCTTACAGATTAAAGAAACAACTGAAAACATGCAAGGAAAGTAATTCATTCCAACAGATGTATGTGCGCGTTTTTGTGTTTCTCTATCTTAAACTTAAGCCTGCCTTTCTTTAAATGTAACGGAAAAAGAATTGTATTATTTTAATACTTTATCAGCAACATGATTGTGTCCTTTTTATGCAAACTGACCCCAGGAGGAACAGCTGATGCTGCTGATGCTAATGGAGATCTTAATAAACATAAATATTCTAATTTTCCTTCACTTTCAGTTGGGTGAGAAATAATTTAATTCATTTTTCTTCATTTAATTTAGACTAGATTGTGCATTTCTTTTTTCTGTATGGAAACATAGAGGCGATTTGGACTTTTACTATTAAATAAACTACAATTATTCTAAACACTTGTAACCTTAGGATGGTGTTAGTCTTAACAAGGCAGGTGATTATATGTTTCCTGAAGCTAAGGTTTGTTATATGTAGACTATCACTGCGCTAATGATGGTTTATGATTAATGAGTTTGTGCCACACCATGATGGACACGGCTATTAGGACTAAAAGGAGATGGAACCCACACCCACAGGAGCCACAGCAATTAGTTTGAGCCAGATCAGAGGCTGCTGGCATAATGACCCGATTCTGGCAGCTTATTCTAATCATACTCACTAACGGCATCTTTCCTGATTCCTCTCACTCCTTTCCGCCTCGGCCTTCTGGTCTGAGGGGAAGAATTCATAAAATAATCGTCACTAATGTCGACGTTTCAGGAAAAGTGACCGCTCTGCTCGCGGTTCTCTTGCTTTGGCGACTACAATTACGTCGGAAAGTTTGATCGGCGGTGATAGACAAAACAGCAGGAGCTCATAAATATGGATAGAGAGTCTGAGAAAATAAATTAACAGGGCCTGGCCTCTCTGCTGCCCCACTTAGACTGTCAATTACAGACCTGACAGGAGCCCTGTGAAGGAGCCACACATGGATGACACGCACACACACGCAGGCACACACACACTCATTAAAGTGTGCATTTGAGACCATTCTGGAGCCATCCAGCAGTCACCTGCTTCATTATCAGCAGGCAGAGTTCATGCTTTATGACATGTTTCAAGAGCTTAAAGCTATTGAGTATTGTCAGCTGCTGTGCAAAATCCAATACAAGGATTGATTTGGCTGAAAAATGACAGATTTTCACTTTTTTTTACTTTTCTACACCTGAAGCACGTTGATTGTTTGCTTGGAGGGTTCTGCACAAGCATTTGATGCCAGCTGGAGCAACACTGACAAAAAGAGGCCAAATAGTTTATAGTTGCACAAAGAAATGCTGCATTTTTACACTTTTTATTCTATGAAGTGGGGAGTGGATTAAATTATGCATGCTGGAAGGACGAAAACATTATCAAAGGGAAAGATAAACAGGGATTTGTGACCTTTTTAGAAAATGTTCATGCACATTCTCTGTGCACCTGTGTTGTGTGAATTTGCATAAAATAAGTCACCTTTGGACAACAGCTGGCTCAGAGCGCCGGCAGAAGGACTAATCTAGTTTAATGTGCTTGATCAGATGTAATTTAGGCTGCCACAGGTCGTTTTCTGGAACTATGTGAGTCTGAATATCTTGAAAATATGCCACCAGAAAATTGTTTTGAACATTTTAAAAATAAAAATGGATTTTCACAGACACATTTCACCCGATCTTATCAAACTTGAGTTGTTTTGCAAAGAAAAATTGGGAACATTATCAGTTCCTGGATGTGTGAATCCATTAAAGACATCCCAGAGATCTGCAGGCTTGACCACAGGGAAAGGTGCTTTCACAAAATGTCTTTATTTTAGTCTATCATATAAAATATCTGTGAAATATAAAAAAGTTTATGCCTTTATGTTAACAAAATGTGAAAAAGAGGACTGCATCATTACTCTAATGAATCTGGATCTTGTGTATAAAATGTCTGTAAAATGTTCACTGCATCCACTAATGCAGTTCATTACTGCATTAGTGGATGCAGTAATGAACTGTTTGTTATGAATTTCAACATTCCTGTTGAACAGTTCGGTTCAACAGGAATGTTGTCAGGTTCTCTGTGTGGTTCTGTTTGTAACATCATCCACTCTGTCTTTGTAAATCTGCTGATTCTGTGTTCACACTGTATTTTTTCAGGTATAAACTGATCTCTATCTTTACTTCTGCAGGATTCATGATGCTGACCTTTTCACAGTAAACCTAATCAGGTATTTTTAGTTTCCCAAACCTGTACAAGACACATTTTGCCCTTTTCCAAACTTCTTAAAGGTTCCCTGCTGACATAAAACTCAGAGCAAATCGTTGCTTTAAAAACTAAAACATTTTTCAGTTTTCGCATTTGAAATGTCATTTAAAGAGGGTTGTTATCTGAAACGACTATTTTGAGCTTCATATCATGTTATAATATTATTCCCTAATCAAAAACGTACTTGGAGTGTTGCTTTGATTCTTTAATGCATGTTTGAAATCCTTGGATCTCCATGGCAACCAGTTGGGGATGCCTAAACGCTTGCTCATACAATGCGCCGCCTATTTAACTCATAAATGGTCATATGAACACTCCTAAAACAGTTAAAAACAGCATAATGGAGGAGTATTACTGTGATAACATGAAGGAGGAGCATTGGAAAGAGTATCAGTTTCTTAAAGAGACAGACGCCAATTCAAGGGTCAAATTGCAAAGTCAGATTTCTTTTAAGTTATTTTTGACAGTATTTTAAGGTAACATGCCATAAAAATGCTCCATCTACCTGGAAAATACACACAGTCCTCCTTTAATAATAGCAAATATTGAACATACATAATTTTTTCTTTTTTTTTAATTGACAGTAAAAGGCTTGTTAGATGATTTCAAGCAGAAATAAAAATGGAAATACTTTGAGCAATGACTGACTCTAATGTTCAGCCAATATCTGCTGCCAATTCTCCAGTTGTCTGTGCCAACTTTTTGTATTTTCTGGCTCCAGAGTGTCTGTAGTTAATCCTTGGCCTGCTGTAAAGTGAGCGGCCATGGTGCAGCTGCAGCTCATCCTGAAAACTGTACCTCCCCTGCAGGAACGGCCAAGGTCTTGTTTACCTCTGATTTGGAGCGAGTTAAAATGATGCTTTTAGCTACGGAAAAAAATAAGAAAATAATTAGCTTCTGAGTATTTGAATATTAAATCCCACAAATTCCCTTTGAGAATATGAGCTGTGGATAAGCAGTCAGGTGCAGGAAAAAACAAGCCACTGGTGTATTACACACCATGTAAAACTAATGGGGTTTGAAGTTCAGTATCACACAGATGGAAACTTTTTTATTTACTTCAGGGAGCTTTTGTGGTCATGAGATTTCATTTTAAAAGCAAAGTGGTAAAAAAAACCCCTCAGTTTTACTGTTACTAAACTGTGCATAGTTTGGGCTTATAATAAGCCTTTAAACATGTTAATTGGTTGCTCCAGCTAAACTTCCTGGATAGTGTTTCATTGTCTCAGAGGTGCGTTAACAGCCTGTCCCAGCTTCATTCAGTCTGAATATCTCCCCATGCTGGAGTCCTGTCCTGCTTCATATGTTAACTTCTTCCATAGATTAAAAAATGCCCATCTGAGATGTCATTTCTGCATTTGTGTGCAGTCTTTGTTGTCACCAAGAAGAACAGAGATCAGTTCCTGCCAATAGCAACAAACACATTACAGATGAATTGAAAAGCTGCTGATCTCTGCCAAATTTTCCTCAATGATTAACTCACTGACAATTTTGTAAGCAAATTATGCGTAGTCTGCATCATGTTTCCAGGCAATTTCCTCATGAGCCATTAAGTTGTTTACCAGTTACAACACACTGTGAGAAGAAAAATCTTTATTGGTCGTTTGGTGCATTATAGAGATCAGTTTATAGTTTTTCATGAACTCAAACACTATATTGCTCATTTCCTAAAGGTCTTGGCTAGAAATAGCTAAAGTTCACTGGATATCGAAGACTGTGAGTTTGTGAAAGAGCATGGCTCAAAATGTGTGGTATAGATTATGCCACCTGGAATAAGTTGCTATAACAGGACCGTATTGATCAGAATCATTGATGGAGTCCAGTGTTTCACCGCCCGGTGGACAAATTCAATTCCTCTGAAAGGAGCAAGTTGAAAGGCCTGCGTGTGCACCGGTACAGCCATACAGGACGCAGCGTTACAGAGGTAAATGTTCCAGTAAAGTTACAGAAAAATGATTTACACTGATTGGAAACGGACGACGGCTCAGGACCAACTTTTCTTCAAAACTTTTCTTAAACAGAAAACACAGAATAACATAAAAACAGTGATTAGATATTTTTTCAGTAAGTTAATTCTGAATACCCGGTGTTTCCTTCAGTGATATCTTAATTCTTCACACCATTGGATTCAAAAATATTTAAATGCTTGAAAGGTTTTAAGAAATGTTGATTTCATATGTAAAACCAAAACAGTAAAGATACTGTAGGTAATATAGTTTTATAAAATATTGTCAAACGGATGTGTTCTTTTTGTCTACGCTGCACTGCATTCTGGGTAGATGACGTATGCTAGGCACTAAGGCACTAGCTCCGTCAGTAATGTTTGCATCAGGATTAATGTGAGAAAGCTGAAATGGAAGGAAATGCAGGAATGACAAGAGGAACAGGAATACACACTTTAAACACCAATATTTGTAGGAAGAGTTTCACTTTTTTGTATATTTTCTATTAAGCTTTAAGAGTTTAGAACAGACAAAACTCAGGTGCACATTGATTATTACAATGAACATATTGTACACACAAAAAGCAAAAAACAAAAGCTTGTGTCACATTTTGAAGTGAGTTACTGAAAAATACACTTTCACATTCAAATGTGTTAAAATAAACCTACACAATGGTTTTGCTTCAAGATTTATGTTTGTCTATAAAAAAATAAAAAGATTATGAGAAAGTTTAGATATTTTAAAACAGATCTACTGTGTGTTTAAATGTCTGGCCAGATGGACAGATTTCAGTAGCTGTGACAAAAGGGTAGATTAGTGCTTAATCTTGTTGTAGGCTTTCTTCTTTCACTCGGATTCATTCCAGGAAACAAGAGAAGATTTGAAATCCATCCAAATCTAATTAAAACTCTCAATACAAAAGGGGCTGTGCTTTTTTGACAGTTTGATTGGAGAGATGAGAAGCGCGGTGAGGGAGGGCCTACTGTAACCATTTTCACAGGAGACGCCATGCCGTGTGGTTCCTGGAGGGGGGGCCTTTTGTTGTTACTGGAGACAGATAGGCATCCCTGATAAATGTGGAAATGTGTCAAAACTCTGGAGGGAAGCTGACGGAGAACTGGAGGTAAATTTGGCCCACTTGGGCATCATTGTAGCTTTTATGCAACTGTCAGGAAGCAGACAGACAGGATTTTAACTCATTTAGTCTTTATTTATTTAATTAGTTTCTATTGGATAGTTGGGGGATACATTTTGGGTGCAGAGTTCTTCCGTACTGCTTTAAACTCTGATTTCTATTTATGTGCTGTTTGAATATTTGAAGCTGTTCAGGTGACTGATGACTGTATCAAGAGGGATTCTTCATACAATGAAGGATATTATGTACCTGAGCATATAGTGTCCTCAGTCAGAGACTGATTTAGAGATGCTGCAGTACTGGCTGCTACAGCAGACCCTCCTACTCTCAGCCATCCCCGTCAACAACAAAGAGAATCCCATAACATGAGTTACAAAACGTAACTTTATGAATTTGATTATAAAACATTAAAGAGATTCTTTAAAGGACACTAAAAATATCTGTAGATTTTTTCTATTATAGATTATAGGTTATATCTGTTGTCATGCATATTTATTGTATTTTTTTAAATCCTTTCTACTAACTTGCTATTAAACTACAGATGAAAATTAACTGCTATGGTTAAATTAGGCATATTCATGTTAATTAATGTGCATTGTTCCCTTTATGAAAATAAAATAAATCTAAAAAAAGATCAACTATGATTTAAAGGTTTCCTGTCACCACCTGATTTGGACAGAAATGTGGAGAATCAGAAGATAAAGATTGTCATCCAAAAAGGCTTTTATTTTTAAAAAGTCACATCTTTATCTTCCCAGACTGAATGTGACGTTATTTACTTTTCAAAAGATTTTCCACAAACAACAGCAGGTGAAATAAGGACTGCTGAAGTGCAGCCTGCTAAGTAACTGGGCATGAAGCCATGAAGTAATGTGAGAGAGTGTCTGGCTTCACATGGACAGGACTTCAAATGCTGTCTGACCACTGGCAGAAAAAAAGCACAAATCAATATTTCTTCCCAGGCCTGGGAGACTGTGAGGCCTCGCCGGCCATAACAACATGCTTCTCTGCTGTTTGTCTTCTGAACCTATTGGATCTCAGGGATCTGAAACTCTGCCTGGCGACAGGCCCTCTCAGGCCCCCGCTCTCACTCCGGCTCCCAGTCTGGCCCCTGCTGCCCCTCGATCTGCAGCGTCCGCGGCAGCAGCAGCGCTGTTAGCATTGTTAATGGCTATTGTTATGAATGAGGACCTCTGCTCCTGATTCTTCATTGGCAGGCTCGGGGCAGGCAGATGGATGGCTGCTACGTCTTCTCCGCTATCAGGACAGCCCAGACACTGGGTCCAGGACTGGCGGAACAAAGTAGGAGGAATGGCGCTCCGAAGGGGAGCAAAAAGGGTGAGAGGAGCAGAAAGACCGAGTGGGAGGGAGAGGGAGTGGAGTCAGGGGGAAAGGGCGTAGGAGACAAAAACAGCAGAATAGCAGGGGGGGCAAGAGACAAGGGTGATGGAGCAGAGGAGCAATAGAAGGGAGCAGGTCTGTCCTCCCCTGAATAAATTTGAGTCTGCATTGTAAAGGTTGTAAAGCAGGAGTGTGGCTGCTGTCTGTGGCAGAGGCCTGGATTCTCAGAGAAAACAAGGAGGGGATGAGGGGCCACACTGCCCACCCCCCGCATCCTGCCCCAGCACCCCTGTGTGGTGATGAATGGTGGTACTTGGTGAAAGTGAAGCCTGCTGGTGAGCCTTGGCAGAGAGAGACTGCCTGGAGGATCATGGGGACAAACTCAGCGAAGGCTGTCCTTCAGTCGCTCACAGACCGCAGGCCGACTGTCGGCACATCAGCAGCGCCGAGAATCACCGGGAGAGACGCTTCACCCTGCAGGCTGGGTGTTTTACACCAGTAGCTGCATTTCCATTACTTTGTCAATACTCCACTAATGTCAGAAAAACACAATTTTGCAATTGCAGTGCTTCCAATAAATAAGAAACTCAGTTAAAATCATAAATAAATAAGTTTGTTCACATAATAAGTCATTACAACACGCCGTCTAAACACTTCCTCTCGTCGTCTTTGTGGTTTGTGTCAGTGTCAACTTCTGGTTGCTGATCACACAACTCATGTGAAGCACAAACAGTGTTTCCGGTGCAGTTTTGGAGGATAAATCAATTTTGATACGGCCAAAAAAAACACCTCATCCTAGCATTAAACTTTTTATCGACAAATGAGTCGAATTGGCATGATTCCATTAAGAAATGTATTTCCAAAATGAAACATTGTGCAATTAATCATATGGGGAAACTCACATTAAATCTATTTCCCCCATTTAACAGTAAAAATCACATTTTATCTGTTTGTTTTGCTCCTCTGCTAACTCTAAACTGGATGAAATTCATCTTAATAACAGCTGACCTCCATATTCATTATGACTGTTTGTGTTATTCTCAGTTTTAATGAACCTTTTCCCTTCAGTTGCACCAACCTGTCCTCCACCCACCAGTGCAACACCGACAGTGATGTCATGCATCGGTGGATGCAGGCTGGCCTGACTTTTCTCACCAAACATGATCAATCTTTAGAGTGTGTTGAAGCTGGTCACACATCCACTGAATTCAACTTTTGAGTGAGGAAATCTGACAAATGTTTGCAACACTTGCACCTCGTTGAAAACAGCATTTACTTTATGACTGCATGTGCAGTATTTCTCTGGAGCATCCCTAATGTTATGTTTTATCAAGTGAGACAAGCTTCTTCATTAGTTATTGATCAGTCATCCCACCTCAAACTGCTTAATACACATCATCAGCCAAGACTGCTGTGAAAACCACAAAAAGGGATTTCACTAATTGCTTCGTCAAATATTGAAAAGCACACAGAGAGACACAATGGCTGGAAAAAGTATTGACACATTTTAAACCTTTTAGTAAAAGTCTCAAACTTTTTGGGTGTTTTTATCAAACAGGTCAACACCAAGCAGCACATAACTCTTAACAGGAAAGAAAGTCATACATTCCTTGTAAATCTTATCAACCTGATTTACAAAAATATCTGAAAAGCAGGCACAAGTGCAAACTCACCAAGACATGTACATCCACATTAACATGCAAACATTCATGTGTTAGAATGGTATAGTCAAAGTCCAAATGCTTCAAATTGAGAATTTGGGGCAAGAATTGAAAATTGATGCTGAGATATTTTCCATACAACATGACTGAGCTTCAGAATGAAACATAATTCAAATCTTCAGATTGCAAAAAGGTTTCAATTTGAAAAATTTACTGTCAAAATTAACACTATAATGATGCATTATGTATTTTGTTTAGGTTTCATAAAATCCTCATAAATACGTTGAGCTTTGGAGGCGTTAGGGGAAAAAGTGAAAAATCCTGGTAGTGTGGATTACAGGGTGTAACTTAAAAATTCCAGAGAAACATTATCTTTCTCGTTCTCTTCCATTTCCTTTTTCTGTAAAAGCAAAGCTCCTGCAGCTCTCCAGCACACTGAGCTGTTTCAGAGAGATATAATCAAGATGGGGCAGCGAAGTGGGCGGAGCTAAGGAGAGAGCCTAGGGGCTGGCCTCTGTCCCGGCTCCCCCAGCCTCTCTGGATCCCGGCCATCTGCCACAGCTGCTGCCTGGCTTTAACTGCCACTCTAATTGACAATGAACCCAGAGCCCTGTGATAATTGTGGCTGCTTGGTGACTTGGGCAGGTAATGCTTCCCTTTCAGGATTTATCAGGCCCCATCTGTTCCTCATAGTGCTATATGTAGCAGAAAAGGCCCCCTGCCCAACCATCAGCACTCACCACTACTCCATCCCCTTCCTCCTTTTCTTTGGCTAAGCCCTCCCCTTCGGTCTCCTTTGCTTTTCCATCAGTCTGCCACACATGCGGCCCTATTCTGTGGAAAAGCGCGTTGTCATAGCGTTCTATACCCAGCGGCTCCTCTGTAAATATTGGGTTTTTTGTGATGGGTTGCTTATTAGACAGCAGCTCCGTGACCTCAGGGAAGGCTACACCCACCAGAGGGCACCGCTCTGGGGTGACGATTGTTTGCTCAATCATTAACTAAAAATAAAAGACTCCTCTTGGTCGTCAGAATCCGCCCCTTTCCTATTTTTTCGCCGTGTTGTTCAGGATGTTCGGTGCGGCGTGTTGTGGCTCCGTGGAGCCGATGATGTGGTGCAGGAACAACTGAGATCTGTTAGCAGGTGTTGTGTCCGATGGTGTTTGATTATTGCTGTGCTCAATCTTCATGAACCGTCCCCGTCTCCTGAACTGTTAGCATTCAGAACTTTGCACATTTAGCATGTCAGACGGCCCGATAATCCTCCCATCGTTCTTCATGTAAATTCATGTAAATTGACAGCTCCAGCATGAGGCTTATGAGAAAAATACGAAGTGAAGAATCTTACTAAACAGCTGCTGTAACGCCCACAAGCACATCAGATTTGACCTTTCACCTATTTTAACTGCTTTTATCAGAAGTCCCTTTAAAATAATGTGATGGAGTATTGGTGTCGTCATAGTAACCTCTTCTAAGATTGATCCCCAAAAAGTGGTTTTATTACCTCCTTTAATGTAATCCTTAAAAAATTTGCCTGAATGCTCCAAACTACCAGTTTATTTAGATAAATCTGTTCAATTGTTTGTTGATGAAAATAGCTAATCTGTCATTTACTCGGCTTTTAGACATTTAGACATGTTGCATTTGGATTTGCTGAAGTACAAACTGATTATCAAAATGGAGAAGAAAAATGTAAGTGATTTTGAACAAGGTATGGTTGCTGGTGCCAGAGAACGGTCTGAAAAAAGATTAAAATATCCAACTGTCTGAAGAAAGCTGCTAGTTGATATCAGGGGTCAGAGGACAGCCAGATGGTTTCAGGATTACAGAAAGGCAGCAGTAGTTTAAATAACCACATTTTCAGGGTAGAACGTTGCAGTAGACGGGCTACAGCAGCAGAAAACCACAGCGAGTGTCACTCCTGTCAGGTAAGAACAGGAAACTGATGCTACAAATCACACAGACTGACCAAAACTGACCAGCAGCAACATTCTGACGTGAAGATCAAGACTTAAAGTAAACGTATGAAAGCATGGATCCATCCTGCCTTGGATGTGTCGGCTGATTACAGAGGCTCAAAAGGTCTAAACACCTCAATGGATCTGAAAGGGAACGAGGAGAATCAACTAAATGAATTCTTCAGTAGTTCCATGTGCAGAAACACCCCACAGCATGAACTGCCACCACCATTAACCTGCGGCTGCTATTTCCCAGCAACATTGCACTTATCAACAATATTATCTTACTTGTTTGTTCTTACTTTGACCTGTCTGAAGAACACAGGACACGGTTTTCACACAAAGAGCTCAACCAGTGATAACCAGAATCTTCTGACCAGTTTCAGTTCCGTCTTTTTACCATTTCTGCCGAATGCCTCTCTTTATTTCAAACTACTTTTTACAAATATCGAAGACTTGATGTCTTCACAGTATATGTATTAAATATTATGGATATTTTACTTTTCTTCAAACGAATATCTTTGTAACCTCTCAGCAAACACGGCTTTTGCTAAACAATATAAATGTCAGAAAAATCAAACTCTGCCTGCTGAACTTTGTCTGCAGTTTTTTTTAGTTCATGTTTTATTTGTGAAACAAGGAGGCTGAATGCTGGATTTAAATTCAAAAACAGTTCAACAAAGTATGAATTTATAATTTGCATAAAGGAAGTTTCACATAAGAGTTTTTAAATTATCCATGTGGCCTTTTACATTACAATAATTTGGCATTTTATCATACAAAACTTTTTATATCTATGTATGTTCACAAAACTTAGTAATGTAACACACCCATAGAGCTGTTAAAAGATGCAAATAGAAATCATTAAATTCATAACACTCTTCATGTTTACATCAAAATCAGCTCCGAATCTGTTTAGAATCAAAGATGTTCCTGATGGAGTTCCTTCTGAAAAGACCGGAAGCTGAACCCGCCAGGCCGGGCCGGGCCGGGCCGGGCCTGGCCTGGCCGGGCCAAACGCCTTCTTCCTCTGCCAGATTAATGTCAGATTCTGGCAGACAGCAGGAAAATATGTCAGTTTTACTCTCCAGAAATGGACAGATCTCAACCATGTGCAGGCTAATTGTGGATTTTACCATCTGTTATGACTAGATATATTTCAGGCACAACCATCAGACATAAAGCACATTTACTATCATTATTCTAAACAGAGAATATGTATTTATTGATGTACATGGCTGCAGCTGGATCATAGTTCACGTTTCAATTCATCGTCTGAGTCTGAGCCACACTGAGATCTGAAAAAACTTCACTTGTCTCTGATAACAGGATTATCTCCCAATTCACAGGTAAAATATTCAGTTTTCACAACTGCTTGTGCTTTAAGTGCTGCCTAAATTATTAGTGAATACATTTTGCAATTTACACATATTTAAGCAACCCTCCCTGTTTGTAAAATATTCACAAAAAAACATGTTTTACAAACCATTAAGCTCCAAAATTTATTCACACAAATAAAAGCAGCCATCTGTAATTTAGCATTATTTCAGTGCATTAGGAACAGAACATTTAACTCAACCATCATTTCAGGCTTGGAATTAGAGCCTGGATGAAAAGGCACTCTAAACAGGAGTGCTGCGTGGTCACACAATCTCACACAAGAGTGTGAAAGTGTCATGTGGAGAGTTTATGAATATGAAACAGGGTTAAAATCCAGACACAGAATACAATTCAGGAGTCGGCACAGCATCATTTAACTTGGCTGCTAGTGGAGAAATTCATGTTTGAATATGAATGGGATGTAAAAGCAGATGCTGCAGCAGCTGTACGGTGGCCCAGACAGCATTTTTAAAGAAAGGACATCATAGTTTTTATCATTTATGATGATAACAATTACATGAGATTGTAATGGTTTGTGGATTGCAGGCGATCGACCGACTGAACCCGTTTCAGAAAGGCTTGATGGAGCGATGGCCTCTGATCGGGTCACAGCTCATTTATGGAAGTCCATCTTAATGTTTACTAAAACCAACAAATTAGGATAAATTTCACCTCTTTGTGTCCAACTTCATTGTTTACAATTATTGTCACCATCAACCTCACTCTTTATATCAGTGACCTGCATGTTCAATGTTATTTGCTTATTTATTTTTTAACTTTGCATTTTGGTGACATTTTGTTTTGACATCATTTTTTTACACTTAGGTTATCCTGAGTGACCTTTGTAGTTATGCTGCTATGGGCTTAGAGAATTTTTCCTCACTCTGCCACCCTTTTATTTCTTTTCTTATTCTCCAATTTGCATTATTTTCTGTTATTTCACCCGTTAACTTATGTTTTTCCTCTCTACTGTCACTACATACATGTTCAGCATGAGGAATTGTTGTAAAGTCAAAGACTTTACAGCAATTCTCTACTGTTTCTATGTCTAGGAGGAGTGAACTCTGCATCAAAGACTCGATGTAAGAGTTAAACTCCAGACAGCATTATGTGAGGATCTTTGTTAAAGGGGAGTTTTTCCTCTCCACTGTCACCTTTTTAATGGGTCCCACCATTAAAAAGACAGAAAACCTTTTAAACTAATTTGAATAATAATCTGATTTTAATGCACAGTTTGATCATTAGGATCAGTTGGAATGATTTTGTGATTGAACTGAAATGACTGTTTTGTAAAATTATAAATAAACTGAATACATTTTCTTGTACATAATCTTTGTTGTGAATTGGTGCTTTGCAAATGAACTTATTTGAACTTTAAAATTCAACTGTTTTTTGACACTTAGCTGTTAAAAAGTTGCATTTGTGGAACATGGATTTTTGTTGTCATCCTGTCAGCTAAGCATCCCAGTTAATGTTCTTACACAGGAAATGCAGAGCAAAGTTTGCAGAACACCAGATGCTGGGGGCATTAAAACCTTTGGGGTAAACTGTGAGCGATCAGCAGCTGTAAGATGATCCATCCTTTTCTTTTTGTAGTGGATTTTTCATGTAAATGACTTGCATGTGATGCAGAGTAGAAAACATAATTCATTACTCATTTTTCTGCATGCATTTATATAGTCCAGAGTATCCCAGGACTAATTTGCATTATTTAGAGTGACAGCACCTTCAGTTGGAGAAGTAAGGTGAAAATTTTGGCCTTTTTTGGAACTCTGACTCATGAGTGAGAACAAAGGCAGTGACATGATCTTAATCAAAATGACAAGAACATTAAAAATGTAGCACTGCTCAACACAGGCAAAGATAAGAATCGATTTGGGCTGCTGATGATGGTTATCACCATTAATTATTGAATTAGTGCTCCATCATACACTGTAAGTGCATCGCTGCATCCTTCAGGGGAGGAGCAGGAAGATGTTCGTCTCTGCTAATGTGCTAGGTACGAACCTCCCTTCTGCTGTTCAAAGCGCCTCAAGCTGCATTCACACTTAAAAATTCTGCCTGCAAACATGACATAGTTACTCTATATTTCTAAGCCAGATGTTAACACTTTCTCTCAAATATTCGTTTCCATCTTACTGGGAACTCTGTTGGTGGGTAGGTAGCGATGCTGATCGTCCATAAATTCATCCATACATTCAGTAATTTTGGCAGACTTACCTTTCTCCTGCAGACACAGGATCTTCTCTTTGACCTGAGATTAAAATGGCCTCTCAGTTGTGTGAAGGTAAGAGCTGTAAGAATGGACGAGAAGTCCAATCATTAGCACGGATGCAGGGTTGGAAAGGCTTTACATGCATTTAGAATGCTTTTTTTCTATGTATTGTTGTAGACCATTTGCACTGAATCATGCAAAAGATCTAAAATTATTTACAGTAAGCATCTGTTGGATCTCTATAAATGGAGATCCAACAACTTATAGGACTTAAAAAATCTAGGGCTAAAAACTTTAAATGGGTCTGGGTGGCTTTGGCAGCAGAAAGGAAATAAACACAATATTTGGCAAGTAGTCCTAAAGTAATGATTGATTTAGAATTTATTTAATTATGTATGGATTATATTCCATATGTGGATTATAAAGTCAATCCAAAGGTTTATGAGCTGCTTATGTGCATGTCAGATCTTCAACTCTGATACCCTGAAATGTTGAGGGTGTGACTTTACCATGGTTTTACAAAGTCATGTTGGATTTTAATATATCAATCTGAGCATAAACATTATGGATCAAACTCTGCCTGGGTCGGAATTAACAGTTTCCTGAGCGCCAACGGTATTGGAAAGCTTAAAATCCACAATTTCAATTTGAAACTCCCCAAAGAGACTCGTTTGTGTTTTTTTTTTCTGTGGACAGTCATAAATTTCAAAACTATGAATATGCTTGTACAGTTCAATTGAACAGCAGCCCTGCAGGCTCAAGGTGTTGTTGGCAGCAGAATGTCAAAGACCTCATGACCACACGCATTAGCAAATGTTATCAGGGTGTTTGTCGGTCAAGAGACTCTGACAGACTGGAGGAGCATTTATTATAAACACACACCGCTGATCCAGGCATCCACAATAAGCCCCGCATTTGAATCCATTTCCATTAACATCGCTGTTTTTACTCAAATGACTATCGCTCGCTGCAGGCATTTTGTGTATGTTTTTATGAGAAGTGTGTGTTTTTTAAGTCGGTCTCATTTTTCACTTCTTTGCATACTAGTGTCAAGGTTAATAGCCTTGGTAATAGCGCTTACATAGCATGTTCTCAGATTCCCAGGCCCTACCAGCCATGAAGAACATTCACTCTTCTGATTGGAGCATCTGTGCAAATATACAGCTGTTAAAAATTCAATATGCGAGTCCTGGAGCCATTTAAGGATGAAAGACTGCTCTACATGTTACTTAAAGGAATGTCTCATCATTTTCACAACTTTTCATTTTCCACTGAGTTCAGAGAAATATAAAAAATGTGTTGAAAAAACAAAAACTCAGAAGGCATCAAAAAGTTCTGAAGAAAGATGTCATTCTTTATGGATGAAGAACTTTGACACCAATGTAAAATATACTAAGCCTGGTAGTTTGAATTTACATTCATTAACTTAACTTTTATATGATTATTTATTCTGTGAGGAGGAAGAAATCCAGAGAATTGTTCTTGTTACGGCAGGTTGGATAAAAAAACTCTACCAATGAAATGTAGCTGTCAAAAAGTTATCCGAGGCAACCATCTGTTACATCACTTAACATCTTTGCAGAATTGTTGTAATTCAGTATCCAAATCAAATTCACATCAGTACTTTTACTAGGACACTTCATCACCGCCATGATTTTTAGTGACTTATCATTAATAATTTTAATTTCATTTCTTGTTCGGTGGAAACACTGCGATTTCAAAATTGTGATTTTTATTTATTTTTTTTTACATTAGTTGAATGTCGACAAAGATTTGAGCACATTTGTGATGGAAACGCAGTTGGTGACATGATTCAAGATGCTGTTGTCATGGACACCGTTTCATCATCCATATATTTTAGAACTTTCCTTTGAAAAGTCACTGAAAACTGTGATCCTGTTGTTTCACACTTTTCAGATTTTTAGGTTTTCTAAATATAAAACATAATATTTTGCCTTTTAGTTGTAACATTGATAAAATGAGAACTATTGTGAAGTAGTGCACCATTCCTTGATGGAGAAAAGGACAGAGCACCTTTCAAACAACTTGACTAAACCCAGTAAATGCTTCCCGACAGCCCGGTTCACCAGTGGCTCAGCTCTGCTGTTTACACTCTTTAATTGTTTGACGGTTTCTGTTTATGCCGTGTCACTTTCAATCCTCTCTGCTTTCTTTTTGAACAGACGAGCTTTCCTTCAGTAAATGAGATTCTGGAATCTGCTGGACGTGATTGGGGGAAACGCAGAACTTCCAGGTTCCTGCAGACATCACGGTCACATCCCGGCACTCAGACAAGGTCGGTAAACACTTCAAACATTAATTTGGTTTCAGTCTATTGTCACGTGTGACGGATTGTGTTTCTGCAGTCTGTTAGATTTTACCTTTCACAGTAGACGGCCTAATCAAGCATCAGCAGAACCTCTGAGGTCTTTCATAAATGGGCTGGTTAAGGGAACCTGCATGGCCAGTGATCCTGGATGTCTGCTCTAAGAAGCTTCATATGCACAGGTCATTGATTTAAGATGACATCTTAGCGCACACATGCTGCAGCGTAGTTATACAAGCTTGCACTTTGCATACCATGACTACTCAACCTTCACCAGCTCCTGCATGACTGAGACCAGAGGACCCAGGGGAGAGAATGAAACGACGAGACGCAGAAAGAGAGAGCAAAGCAGACAGCTAGAGGGTGGGAATGAGTCGGCGGAGGAGGTCCGAGAGACAGAGAGGCTCTGCAAAGATGAAAGACAATGCAATCAATAAGATATGTAAGATAACAAATAATGCCCTGGGTATCTCATTAATCGTAACATAAGGCTTATTATGCTGAGTGGAGGTTTATAAAGCTGGGTCACTTTGGCTCCTTTTACTGAAATATAAGCAAAGGTTAGACGAGGTGCAACACTACTGGGACTAAAACCTGTAATTGCTTTTCTAAAATATGCAAAAGAAGGTCATAGTCTCTCTCCAAGGATCCTTTAGTCTTCTGTTACACTGAAACACGTCAGGTTGTGTTTGCTAAATTTAAGATTCTTTACCTTTTATCCGTAGAAAGTACTAAAGAACATAAAGACGCTGCAGGTAGAGCCTACTGTTGCCTTTCAGGTGGTGAGTTGCTGTGTTATTGTAAATGACATTGGACCCTCTGTCATTCTTCCCTTCATGCGTAAGAGGAGGAAAATGATAGCTTATCCGTTGATGCCCTTGAAGGCAAGGTGTCTCTACACAGTATATCCATCACAATCAACACCAGATCATTTATATTAAATGCCTTCTTTTTTTTTTAAAGGTGCTTCCATTTTAAATAGCGGCTGAATTTAAACAGAGCAATAAACAGTGACTGTCGCACAAAACTCGTCCTTCAATTTACAACCAGGTGCTGCAGATGAGTGGCTGAGGAGAGAAGAAGGTTGGGAGTCCAGATGCATGTTGACCTACATGTTTTCACCTGATCTCCATTCACTGGATGCCATAAAGGTGCATAAAACCCATTAGCAGAGACCGTGGTTTACAAAGTGCTTCACTTTCATTTCCATAAATGTAATGTTGGTCTTTCCATTAAGGACACTGACATTTTCACATGGCAGTTGATACATTTAAAATAGTGTTACTGTGGAGACCCAACCATTAGCAGGTTTTTCTGTTGAATGTGATTCCAAATCACTTGAGGAAAATTCACCTGTTCACAGATTTTTGTTGTAGCATCTGTAAAATATTTGAAAGAAGATGCATCTTCTTATCAAGGTGCAATGCTGCTTGAGTAACATTGTGTTAGCTGATGTTAGCAAAGCAGCCAATTTTCCTTGGTGCTGACTGATTGAACCGCCAAGAGTGGAGATAAGGAAGAAACTGCAAAAACAATAAATCTTAACTTACAAAATGGGTAAAATGTCTGATTCCACTGGCAGATTATTTCACTTATAACTTCTAATTTTTCATCAATATTAAGTAATTATTGACTTAAAACAACCTCCTGTTTCCTGCTGATGCAAATTAGATTTGCAATATTTAAAGTATAGTAAAATATTTGCACAAGAAACAGGACCACAACTACCTTATAAGACCTTGTTCTTTGAGTTGGGCAGTTGGCTAAGTGGTTTGGTTTGCCTGAGAGGAATTATCTTCTACACTTTTTCTGCACAAATCAACACCAATGTAGTGAAGATGTTGAACTCAATTCCTGTTAAATGCGTAAAGCAGCAGAAATTCACCTCCATATGAAGCCATATATGATGTTTCATACAGCAAAAATCATCCAACATTAAACTGTAAAAACCTTAATTCTGACTCCATTATTAGGAATCAAAGTTAAACGTAAATCTACTTCACACATTCAAGCAGCAGATCTCAAAAATCCCAGTAGATTTATGTAACAAAAAGTTTAGAGAAATTTTGTCAAGCTGTAACAGTCCATCTTCATAAATCCCCAAACCTTCACAAACACATTCTTGTGCAGTTTGCCACATAACTTTCCCGTTTACATGAGTCTAACTGCAGACAGAGAAAAATGTCACCTTCACCAGACTCTGATCAGTGGGTTCCACATCATTGCCCTTAAAAGTACAGATCCATGTAAATATATTGAACCTGTTTCATGAATTGGAAATTTCCCAGCCCTGAATATTCGTGTGACTAATGACATGTTGTTTTCTGAGTTACAAAGACGGATATGGTGCTAGGGGGCCACCGTACAAATAGGCACGCCTCACTTGTACATTAATAAACTCAGACTGCCATTTTTCTGTTTGCATGTTAGAGGTCACAGTTGGTTTTATCCATATATGATGAGGATTTGAAACTTTAAGCAGCACACATTAAGCCTTCTAATTTCTATTGTGTTAATTTGGCAGCAGATTTGATTATGACCTTGATACTTTAAAGATTGTTTACTTTGAATCAAGACTCTCAAAATCCTAAAAATAAAATTCTCTGTCTAAGGAAACCCAGAAGATTGCATCCAGTCATTGACAGTAGGTAATTACTTGAATTGTGTCGTTGACTTTACAGCAATCCCTCATACTGAGCATGCAGGTAGCGACAGTGGAAGAGAAAAACTTCACGTTAACAGGAAGAAACGTCCAGCAGAACCAGAACCTGGATCAGTAGGAACAGCTTCTGCAGCAACTGACTGAGGATTTGAGAAGAACTTTTAAATAACTTCATATAGTTTAATCTATATTTTCTGTTCAGGAAAAATAAAACAGCTGGTGGTAAAATGGAAGTTTTTCCATTTGTCAAAACCTTCGCAGTATCTAAAGAAAACGTCCTGCTGTTGCTTGCATCCATTTTCCAGCTGTAGTTCCTCGGTAAACATTGGCTAATATTGGTCAGCTGCACCACTGCTGACAACTGGAGTCCCAAAAAGCTTCCGTTCATTTTACATAGAGTTTGGTTTTCCTTTTCAAGACAGTGTGGAAGACAAACACGGGACAGTGATAGATCCTGACCTCAATAACTGGTTGTGGCTCCTTTAGCATGAATTATTGCTTCAAAGATTTGCTAATTGACAGTTTTTAGAAAGTTAACAGTTATTTATATATGACCTTTGTGTTTCCATAAGCTGCAAACAATAACAATGAAAAGGAACAGAAAATAAAAATTTTAAACATATCATTCTGTCTAATGAAGATATTTGTCAGTTTAGTAATTATTTGAGAGACATAAGCAGGCATGTGTACAACTACATAATCCACAGAAGCATGCAATGACTAGAAACTGGCAAACGGACAGTAAATTCTTGGATACAAGTTGCATAAAATCTCAGATAAATTAAGTTTAGCTGGAACTCTTTATGTTAATCTTCAGAGCGTCCAGAGATGAGGTTCCGGTCACTTTGGCCTCTTGCCTTCTACTTTTCCAACTTATCTAATCAATATGTCAGCCAAGGCAGACCAATCAAAGTGAAATACTCAGGGCACACCTTCCTATAACATATTTGCTGCCATAAACGTAAAGATTAATGATAACAAACGGCCGAGCCAGCTTCATGCATGCCCTGATTCTCTCAATGCATGACATTTCCGGCTTGCCACTGCTTGTCTTCAGGGTCATTACCTCCACATGCAGGTATGGAGGTTTCAATCACACCACCCTAAAACATCACCTCCAACCAGCCGCTGTTCTGTCACCAGCACACACACACACACACACCCCCACCAGCTCCACCTCCTTTAATGAAAACGTAGGTCAGAGACACATTAATCAATGGAGACACCAAGCTCTATGAAATCTAAATGGGGTAAACATCCCCTGAGCATTCACTACAATTTTATGTCGGGCTACAGACATCAAATAAAACATAGAAGAAAAAATGCATGAGCATATTGATTCTGATACGGTTTCTTATATATGGCAGTACATGCAAAAAAAGAGGTTGCATAAAAACACTGAGATCTACTTTACAACCACTCTGGAATAAATGGATTCATATTAACAGTAAACATACATAAGCAAAGTTGGTCCAAAAATGAGCAACTGCATGCTGCAGGCTGGAAATGGTAACTCAGTAAAATGGGATCAAACATTTTTGGGAAATAATGACGATTTATGGTGGGTTAATTTTGTAGTCGCAACTCGAAATTCTGACTTCCCAGTCAAAAAAATCAACTAGAACGTTACCCAAAGTTGAAATGGCTCATTTTAAAGACACTAAAAAGCATTTACTTACTGCCAAGAAACAGATGGGTGTTTTTTATTTTAGTTCTTGGGCTGCTTTTAGAATCAGCAGAGATCCGAATGAAAGTACAAAAATGTGTAAAATATGAATTTAAGGTTCAACATGGCCTCTCCTCACATCAAGAGCAGGAAGTTTATTTCACGAAGGTGTGTCTAAAATCAATGTTACATGTAGCGCCGATCACTCTTACTGAACAAATTAGAAACAATGTTTGCTTATAGAAAATGAATCTGAAAACGATGTTTGTAAGAAACACTGTGAACAATGGCTGCTGGCGCCTCCATGTTGAATGCTGACTTCTCTGACTGCTAACTGGAACGTTGTTACCTCAGGTGTGATGTCAAACCCAGCTCCAACCTCCAGGTAAAGGTAAATGTTTAGCACAGGTCTCTTCTGGGTTGTCCCACACCAGTTCCTATTTAAAGTATTTAAAGCAATGCATAGTTGCAACAAGCCAATAATAAAAAGACTAAAATCTTATTTTTAAAAACATAACCCTGCTCTGTCATATCAAAGACTTTGCTTATTATGGACTGTATTTGTGATAATCCATTACTTTATCCTGTTTTCCACCAACCCAGGAGGATTATGCTAAAATAAATCAGATTTATTTTCCTTTAAATGTCATTTTTCTTTATTCTCACTCTTAAGACAGTGAAAAGCCAAATGATATTGAACAGAAACGCAGCAGTGTAAGCTTGAGGCTGACACTTGAGGGTCAGGGGAGAGAAAAGACGAGAGGGAGACATTGATCTGCTGAGGCTCTACAGGCCGATAACTGAAGAGCCCTTAACCAAATAAGAGCGTCGCTCTGAAAGGCCTCAGTAGGACTCAGCAGCCCAGAAGCACGATCAAAGCCGGCTGTGATGGGTCCACAGTCGCTGCTGAGATCATCTTCATTCTCATGATAGACCCTCTTCTTACTCGTCTTCCTTTAATACAGACGGAGAGATTTATGTCTTACGTACAGGACGGAGACCAATGAGCAAAGATGAAGAGTTTTTTATTAAAAACTTGTGACACCTCAGATATTTCTGATATTTAGTTTTAAATCTTATGAATGAAAACAAATCATGTATTTTGCTGAACAACACAGCTAATTATGCTGACGTTAGAAGATGCACGGCTGCAACTCACCGGAAAGATTTACAGATCCCCGTAAAACAGGCGAGCAGCAAAATAAGCACTTATCACCGCTTTGAGCCTTCAGCCATTACGAGCCAACATTAGAGACGCCGCCGCCTGCCCTCTGCTGCCATGCAAATTATGTGCAGAAGTGGCATGTCAGACATGTGTGACTGCTGGCCTATGAATGCATAGGCACTAATCAACATTGTTTAAAATGCTCATTTGCATATGCATGCATCATTAATTCTATGCAAATGAGACAGTGGGGACTGCACTAGTGTAACTTTCCATGTAACCCAATGGTGTGGCTGTCAGAGGAAGGTTAGAAGAGAAGCACAGTCGTTAGTTTGTCTCCATATAGCTTCAGTGCCAATGATTAATTAAGCTGTTGTGCAAAAGGTCATTTTTCAGCGTTGTGATGAGTTGTGTGTGTTTCTGTTTCTGGATCATGCCCATGCATTCAAAACAAAGCTACACAATAAGATACATGAGGCTCTTTGTCATTTTACAAATGGAAGAATACAATTGGAACGCCGAGTCGATGTAAACTTTTAATATTTGGCAGCAGAACAAACATGCATTAATAAAATCTTTGTTATGGGTTTTCATAGCGGATTCCTCGCCACACTTGGCTGCATCAAATAGTGAAGCGGTTATTACAAAACCTAACCTGGTGGGCCGGGTCCAGTTGGGGGGAAATGAAGCTTTTCTTGTTTGGATGTTTAGTCCAAATTTACTCTGTAGATCCAGAAACAACCAACTGTTGGAAACATGTATGATTTCTAATATCTACCTGACATTATAATGCAGGGGTGACGAACTCCAGGCCTGGAGAGCCGCAGCCCTGCAACTTTTAGATGCGTTTCTACTTCAACACACCTGAGTCATATAATGA